>JAOXJP010272860.1:0-20038 GCA_025762735.1 Platanus orientalis
GAATAAAGAACTATCAATTCAACTAAGTAAAAGGAGTGATGAAGCCTCAAAGGATGTGGAATTACTTGAAACTAATTGCAACCTTTTGGATGAGAACATAAATCTTAAAGAAATAATCAAACAATTGGAGTCTAGCTCCGAAGACTCATCTATAGAAAATGAGAATCAAGTCCTTAAACAAAAGTGAAACTTGTTAGACTTGAAGATCAAAAACCTAGGAGTAATTCTCAATGTGGAAAAAGAAAATAGAAAAATGGAGAAAAGAAAGCTCATTGAGAAAAATGAAATCCTCACTAATAAAATTCTAGAATTTGAGAAATTAGAAGTAATTGATGAGAGTGATTCTAGAACTCTAGAGTTGAAAGAAAATATCAAATCTCTAGAATCCAAGGTGAGTGAGGCATATGACAATATTCTAGACCTTGAAGGTCAAGTTAACTCATTAAACAAGAGGAATAAAGGGCTAAATATGACATGTGCTCAATTGACTCAAAAATCGCTAGAATACCTTAAACAAATTAAGGAGCTAAATGAAGACAAGAAAATATCAATCTTTATGATTACCCAAGGAAATGAAAATTTTGAGAAAATGTTAACCATGGGAAAAGAGAGTGGTAATAGAAGTGGACTTGGATACAACTCTTCAAGCACTTCCACTCACAACAAGAGTCAATCAAGTGCTTTTATAAAAGGCAAAGGGAAGTCTCAAGCTCCTATTCAACCGCTAAAGCAAAAACCTTAGACAAATAGTGAAAGGCAAAAAAGAAAGAAACCTATCACTCATGAAGTCTAAGTCTTATTCTAAAGGCATGAAGAAGTTAGGGATAAGGGAAAAAGGCAAGTATCTTATCAAAAACAAAAAGGCCTTGACAATAGGCAAAACACTTCCTACCAATAGAAGGACATAAATTCATCTCATGCCTTAACTTCTAAGATGTCCTATGGAAGAAAGTCACTCTTCCGTCAAGAATAATATTCCTATCTACATTGAAAGGAAAAGAAATCCTAGGAAAACCAACTCCCAAGCCTCTTCATTTAGAAACCCACCAATCACTTGTTATTATTGTGGCTTGATTGGTCATATGAAAGTGGAGTGTAGAAAAAGGATAAAAAACTTAAAGGCCAAATCTTAACAACAAAATAGGATGATGTTGAATAAGAAAAATCCTAGGAAAAGAGCTTACTGGTTGAACTAGACAACCTAGAAAAGAAAGCAAAATTAACCAAATCTAAAATATTGCAAACAAGGCAAATTTAGGTCAAGAAGGGAGAATTGAAATGTCTTGTGGTCCACACCGCTCTTAAGGCAAGAAATGCCTCACATTGGTACTTAGATAGTGGATGCTCAAGACATATGATAGAAGATAAATCTTTATTCTCTCACTATGTTCCCAGAAGGGAAGGAAGTGTAGCTTTTGGTGATGGGAACACTGCCAAGATTATGGGTAGAGATATTGTTGAAATACCCGGAGTCCCAACACTAAAAGATGTGCTCTTTGTGGATGGCTTAAAGCACAATATCCTAAGTATAAGTCAAATTTGTGACTTGGGATATGATGTTGGCTTCTTAAATGATGGTTGCCACATAAGAGATAAGGAAGGAATTGTAGCAAAGGGTATTCGTACTAGTGACAATTGCTATATTTTTTGAAATGGTAGACCAAACACATGCCTAATCACATAAAAAGATGAGACAAGCCTATGGCATCAAAGGCTTGGGCATGTTAACTATAGAAACTTATCTAAACTAAGTAAGAAAGACTTAGTTCTTGGTATACCCAAGCTAAGTAGACAAGAAAGCCTATTTTGTGGTGACTGTCAATAAGGGAAACAAGTTAGAGCTTCCCATAAGAAATTGACAGATATTAGCACCACAAGACTATTAGAGCTAATCCATATGGATTTAGCCGGACCAACTAGACCTGAGAGCCTTGGTGGCAAAAGGTATTTTATGGTCATGATAGATGATTTCTCAAAATACACATGGGTATCATTCTTAAGAGAAAAATTTGAGGCATTTTATGAGTTTAAGAACCTTTACATAAGATTATAAATGGAAAAAGAACTCACTATTAAGAGAATTCGTAGTGATCATGGAGGAGACTTTGAAAACAGTAAATTTGCAAACTTTTGCAATGAATGTGGGATCAAACACGAATTCTCCGCACCCAAAACACCTCAACAAAATGGGGTAGCGAAAAAGAAGAATAGGACTTTACAAAACATGGCCACCATCATGATCTATAGTAAAAATCTTCCTAAAAGATTTTTGGACGAGGCTGTAAACACCGCTTACTACATAAGCAATAGGGTGATTTTAAGGCCGGGTACTTCAAAAACATTATATGAAATATGGAATGACAAAAAACCAAATTTGAAGTACTTCAAGGTATTTGGAAGCACTTGCTATATCTTGAGAGAGAGAAAACTTGGGAAAGTTGGATTCCAAAAGTGATGAAGGAATCTTCCTTGGATATTCCACTAGAAGCAAGACCTATAGAGTATTTAATAAGAGGACTTTTAGTATAAAAGAGTCTATAAATGTCATTATAAATGACTAACCTAAGACTCAAGAAAATAAGGAAGAAGAGGGATTATCAGATCCTCAAGAAGAACCTAAGTTCTTAGAAGATGTGCCGTCTCGTGACTCCGAAGGTGAGTCTGAGGAAACAAATGATGATGAGGTGAACCATCTCCAGGAAAAGAGATTAGTCAAAGCTCACTCATTAAAGGACATAATTAGATATCCTAAAGAGGGTGTTAAAACAAGAAAATAAAATTAAAAATATTATTAATCACATTTGTTTCACATCCAAAATTGAGCCTAGAAAAGTCAAGGAAGCTCTTAATGATTCGGATTGGATCATGACCATTTCAAGAAGAGCTCAATCAATTCAAAAGGAATGACGTTTGGTTTCTTATAGAAAAACCTAATGACAAAAATATAATTGGTACCAAATGGATCTTTAAAAATAAGATGGATGAACATGGAACCATAATACGCAACAAAGCAAGATCAGTTGCTAAAGAATATGCTCAAATGGAAGGAATTAACTTCGAAAAAACCTTTGCCCCAGTGACAAGGTCAGAATCAATTAGAGTCATTCTATCCATTACTTGTCATTTGAAATTTAAAGTATTTCAAATGGATGTCAAGAGTGCCTTCTTGAATGGTGTGTTCCAAGAAGAAGTATATGTGGAGCAACCGGAAGGGTTTATAGATCCTCATAAGCCTAATCATGTGTATAGGCTTAAAAAGGCACTCTATGGTCTCAAACAAGCCCCAAGAACTTGGTATGACAGACTAACAAAATTTCTTCTTGACAATCAATTCTCAAGGGACAGTGTTGACAAAACACTCTTTATAAAGAAGAAGGATGACTTCATACTCATTGCATAAATTTATGTTGATGACATAATATTTGGTGCAACATGGAAGGATATAGCACATGAGTTTTCTTACACCATGAAGAGCGAGTTCAAAATGAGTATTGAAGGGGAATTGAAGTTCTTTCTATGACTTCAAATTAGGCAAATGAAGGATGGAATATTTATAAACCAATCCAAATTTGCCAAATATTTAGTATCTATGTTTGGGATGACACGATCTAAACCTCTTCACACTCCCATCAGCACTAGTGAGAAAGTAAACAAAGATGCGGAGGGTAAGGATGTTGACACTAAGATGTACAGGAGCATGATAGGTAGTCTTCTCTATCTCACTGCGAGTATACCAGACATATCATCTAGTGTTGATGTGTATGCAAGACACCAAGCTGCTCCGAAAGAGTCACACCTCAAAGCCATAAAACAAATTATAAGATATATTTATGGGACTCTAAATTATAGACTATGGTATCCGTTTGATACCAATAATGTCATAGCCAGTTATTCAGACGTAGACTGGGCCGAAAATGTAGATGACAGGAAAACACAAGTGGATGGTGCTTTTATGTTGAGAATTGCCTAGTATCTTGGCACAACAAGAAACTAAACTCGATATATTTATCTACTGCTGAGGCTGAATACATTATGGCAAGAAGTGGATGCACTCAACCCCTTTAGATGAAGCAAATAATGAAAGACTATGGTCTTGAGAAATCGATAATGGAATTACTTGTAGAGAATAAGAATGTTATTCAAATCTCAAAGAACCCTGTCCAACACTCTCGCACTAAGCATATAGACATTAGGCACCACTTCATTCGAGATCTAGTAAAAGGAGTGATTGCCCTTGAATTTGTTGAGATAGATAATCAATTGACCGATAAACCACTTGATTTGGAAAGGTTCATGCACTTGAGAAGTGCAATTAGGATGTGTGAGATTTGAGCCTTAGAGGATGATGAAGTGAATAGGCAAAGAATTGATCAAATTAGGAAATTTTAGGCATTTTTAGTGTATTCAGATTGATCCGGATACCACCGGATCAATCCACCCAAATCCATCCAACATAATTGGATCGATCCAACATAGCGATTCTAACAGGAAATAAACTGTCAGTTGACTTAAAGAGGGAAAAATGCCATTCTTTCTCATTTTCACCTTTACCATCTCTTCTCCTTCAATTCCCCCTTAAGTATTCTATTCCCAAATCTCTTGTTCCATCATTCAATGGCTACACCTAAGAAGGATGATCCTAAAGGGAAAGGAAAGGCATCTTCGTCAAAGTTGTCGGTTCAAAAGCTTACACGCCCACCTCCGGTCAATTTTGGACCATTTCTTAATGCCTCCTGCCTCGCCAACTATAAGCATTACTTCTCGAAGAGGCTGATAGTTGTGGAGATGTATGTCCATGAGAAGACTCTATTCGACAAGCTCATAGGATATGAGTTGTGTCCAGCATATGGGAATCCTTGATGACAATCAAGGAAGAGGTATAAGAAGAAGTAGTGCGGGTGTTTTGGGCCAACATCCACCACTCCAACCTTGACACGCTTGTCTTCCACACTGAGGCCTATGATGTTCAGATGGACTTAGACCCTAGTTCTCTATCCACCCTGCTAGGGATTGTCGTACCCTCTGGAAAAGCGGTTTCATTCCCTCTTGGGGATCTCGATAAGGCTGCCATACCAGAGGTTTTTGGTCTGGAAAACACGACATAGTTTAGGAAGTTGCAGGCCATTGAATGCCTTCTAGAGGTAAGGTTACTGAATTTGATCTTCTCGCACAATCTCTTTCTGACGATGCACAATAATGACATGTCAAACTCGATGGTTCATGTCATCTATTCCCTCCTCACCAAAAAGGAGGTAGATATTGTGGCAATCCTATGCCACATCATTATTTCCAAGGCCCGTAACTCTAGGTCCTCCTAGTTACTTCTCTATGGTGTGATGATTACACACTAATTAGAGGTTTGTGGGGTATCATTCCCCAAAGATGCCACCACCTTAAAATAGGGGGCCAAGATAGGTTAGTCAACTATCTGATGAATGATTTGGGAGGGCACACACTCGAAGAAGAGGAAGATTGCTTCCTCGAAAGCTGGATCCTCTAGGGCTGCAATACCACCACCTCCCATGCACATGGAGGTCCCACCTGCAGGTATGCCTCCACTAGCAGCAGCAGAGCCAACTGCTCCTCCTTCAGCTTCACCAACTCCCCAAGGCGAGCCCCCAGTGCCCACATATGTACGAGAGACCTTGGATTGTCTTGAGGAGTTGTCTGGGTGCATCATCAGCCACTTGGAGAAGATGGCCGACAAACTCAACAGTATTGAGTTTTGTGTTGAGAGGCTAGAGCACATAGTGGCTCCCTAGCTCCCTCACCATCCCAATGTTCCGCTCAACTTACAAACACAAAGTGATGAGGATGCGGATGAGGATAAAGACGAGTGATAGTGAGGATGAGTGCTTTATTTTATACATCTATCACTTTTTGTACATCGTTCATATTTTGTAATCTCCAAGGACTTTGGAATTTTCAATATATAAATAAAAAACAACCTTTTGGCTTATATCTCATTCTTTCCATTGTTTTCCTTATTTATAACGTCTTCCATGTGCCAATTTCATGACAAAAAGGGAGAGAAAAATCTAATGGAGTTCATGGATATAGGGGGAGAGATTATAGTAAGGGGGAAAACATTGCTAGATGAGCATTGATATAGGGGGAGTAGAGTAATGCATCGAGTATGCATGTGTGGGAGATCTAATTGAGAAAGTTAGAAAAGCTAAAGTTGCAAATTTAAAATGTAAATTTTCTCTAAAGCAATGAACCAATCTATCATTTACATTATTCATATTGCATTTCATGTGCTTGCTTGAGAATGCTTGCTTGATCATGTTTATTTCCATTTGACTTTATTATATTGGCTTGAGAGAGGTATTATTTGTCAAATGTGATTTCAGGTAGTGAGACCAAGCATCTAAGCGAAGATCTTAAACTAAAAGCTTAAGCTCACATCAAGGGGGAGTTCAAGAGTTCAAAAGTTCAAGACATGCCATTGAGTTGCATTTGTGTATTTGTATAACTCTTGCATTTCATGGAGTCTATAAATTCATTGCATACATCTATTATACTCCATCAATGTATTCCATTATGTTTTGTCATGGAATTGCCAAAGAGGGAAATTGTTGATGTATATTGTCATTTCTATATTGTGTAAAATACATGGAGTGGTAGATTAGGCATGGCATGGGCACATTGCATATCTTATTCATGTCTGTAATCTTCAAGTGTTGGTTTCTAAGAAAGAAGACGAGCTCCAAACACTTGAAGCCAAGGTTGATCTGTTCCTAAGATTGCCAAGGTTTGAAGACTTGACGACCCAAGGTTCATCAAGTTCAATAAAGGTTTATAAAGGTATATATTGTGATAGACATAGGCTAAAATGAACAAAAGCCCTTTGCATGACCTTATAGATAAACCCAAGCCACCTACATATGTTCCCAAGTGAGCAAAAGTAGGTTCAAGGCATTTTGACATAAAAACAGGGGAATCGGATCGATTCAGGTGGTGTTAGATCAATCCACACTTAGCATATCGATCTAGAAAAGCTCAAGTGTCTCAGACTGAGACACTGGATCAATCTAGGGATGTCAGATTGATCCATGTGAATCAATCCAACATAGCCGGATCGATTCGCATTGCAGAAAT
Organism: Platanus orientalis; assembly: GCA_025762735.1. Taxonomy (NCBI): domain Eukaryota; kingdom Viridiplantae; phylum Streptophyta; class Magnoliopsida; order Proteales; family Platanaceae; genus Platanus; species Platanus orientalis. The sequence continues at coordinate 7,102 of JAOXJP010272860.1, forward strand.
TAAAAAAAAATTGAGATTTACGTTTGTAATATTTTACCATTGGGATAGATGCCATATCAAAGGTGCATGACTATGCTCGTCCTCTATAAATATGAAAGAAACTCAAGTGAGATCTCTAACACTCAAGAACACACAAATCACATTGAACAGAAAGGAGAAGAGAGAGCTGAGGTATTTACACCTCCCAACTACTAAAGGCTTACTCCTATGAGCATTGATTGAGATCAAGGAGCTTTTAAGTGCTTCCCTATCACACTATATAGGAAGATCAACAATAGGGAAGCAAGGTGAATGGTTTACTATAAGAAGCTCCAAAAACAAAGAGGCACTCTTGGAAGCTTGGTGGAATCTATTGGCACACTAGTTTAACAAATGAGCAACCACCTTTATGTGCAACAAGCAATACATAAGCCTAGTGAGGTAATTTGTATTGATTTTAAATTATATTTGAGACTTTAGCACCTACTGGAAACACTGGGTGTAGACCATAGCACTACTGTCAGAGACACCGGTAGTGTAGACCATACCTGCCGGAGACACCGAGTATAGACCTCTCTTATCAGAGACACCAGGAATAGAACTTTCTCTTGCAAGTAGTAAGTTTTGAAATTTTAACCTTGATTGTACTGCAATTCAATCTTAATAAAATTTAGTAGCTCTATTGTGAGCTTCGAGAGTGGATGTAGGCCCGAGTGCTAAACCACTATAAATATTGTGTTTTGTGTTTGTTTGTAATGTGAACTGTCTCTCCTCTCTGTTTTTGCATGGCATGTTTACCATTTCATATATGATCCTTCATGCCTGCAATTAAGTAGGAACTTAAATTAATTGAAAGATCAAAGTTACATATTGCCATTGCATTGCACTTATATTATAATAATTGAATTATATTTTGAAGTACATAAAATTCCAAGAACCATCATAACATCTAAAATTGGAATTTTAATTGAGGGTAAGTTTGAAAGAATTTTTAGAAATCCTATTCACCCCTTCTAGGATAAAACCCGGACTTTCATGAAAGTCCTATTAACACCACCTTTTCCACTCCAAGAAAGACTTTTGAAAGAGCACTATGAGCTGTTAGATATTTAGCAACCGCCATTGCACCCGCAACACCTGGCTTCGCCTGGACGAACAAAAATGAATAATACTCATCAAGGATAATGAAGCCACCACTTGAGAAAGACCCTGACCTAGAAAAAGCCCCATCAAAAAAATACTTTGCAACTCAGTTCTTTAGAAAGGACCAAAGAGGAATACCATCCCCCCCATCCAGCAACAACCCTTTAACTTTGAGATCTTTCATCTCCTTGATTAGCCGACAAGAATCCAAAAGAACTTTAGCCATATTTAAAACAATTTTATCAAACACATGAGAATTTCTTTGTTTCCAAATATTTCAACATAAGATAGAAATTGAAGAGATAATGTCAATTTTATCTGAATTAGGAATATGCTTCATAAAAAAACCATGTAAAAAACCAATTCTTAAAAGATAATTGCTAAAAGGGAGGATTCTTATAGGGTGAGAAAATGCAAACCGGATTTTATAAACAAGATTACAAGAGAGTAGGCAATGGCTAGTTGTCATCATCCAAGTTGCAAAGGGGGCATAAATGAGAAATGTCAACTTTCCTTTTAATCAGATTCATCATAGTTGGAAGGGCATCATTACAGGCCTTCCATAAAAAGTTTAATCTTTTGAGGAATAGGATCCATAACTTACTCTAGGGAAAAGGAGAGAGAGAGAGAGAGAGAGAGAGAGAGAGAGAGAGAGAGAGAGATCTGTAGAGGGACGGTTAGGAGTGGAGGAAATCATAAAATAAGCAGATTTGAGGAAAAAAAACCGCCTTTTTTGTCATGGTGCCAAATGAATTCATCATGGGATCTAGAAGATCCAATAGGGATATTAGATATGACATCTCAGATATCTCTAGGAATAAGATTATGAATAGAGGTAAGTTCCCACTTCCTAAAGATTGGGTCAATTAATTCACAGACTTTCTAGGGGGAGTTTAGGGGGGGGAACAATATTAATTTTAAAAGTTGTGAGAAGAGGGTCCTTGATATTAATATCATCCTAGGAACCTAAATGCCATATAATCCCTTTTGAGATAACCTCCTTACCCAATTGAATACTTTTCCAGACCCAAGAGCTATTACTCACAGATTTGGAAGAAAGGAAATCACATTTGGAAAAGTAAAGAGATTTCAGAAGTCCAACCCAAAGGCCATCATGATTTTTGAAGATTCTCCAAGCCAGCTTGGTAAGAAGGGATCTATTAAAATCATGTAAATCACGAAAACCTAGGCCACCATCCTTTTTGCTAGACTTAAGACTTATCCAAGGCACCCAATTAATTTTCCTTTTGTCATCATTATTAACCCACCAGAATTTCCTTTGAGAGATATTTATGGAATAATGAGAAAACACGACATAGCATATGAATGAATAACATCAACCACATATCTAAGGAGAACTTCTTTGCTAGCCTGATTGAGGAGCTTTGATTTCCACCCAAGCAAACGATTAATAACCCTATTATTGATATAGGAAAAGAGAGAAACCTTATTTCGACCAATAGAGGTAGGCAAATCCAAATAAATCCCAGCAGATGTAGATTGCTTAATCCCTAAGGCAATTTAAATAATTCTTCTAAAAGGTCTAGGTGTTCTGAAGCTAAAGAGAATCTCAAATTTACCATAAATTGATAACTTGACCCGAAGCCTCACCAAACTCCTTAAGACAATCAAAGATGGAATTAATGTCTCTCATATTAATTTTGAAAAAAAAAAAATAATAGTCACCAACAAACAAGAGATGGAAAATAAGGGGGCTAGTCCTTTTGATTTTAGTAACATAAATCGAACCAGAAATTTCTTTAGCCAGGAGATAAGCTGAGGGACATTTGGTATAAAATATGAAGAGAAAGGGGAAACAGGATCACCTTAACGAAGGCCTCTAGAGGAAAAAATCTGAGGTCCCGAAGAGCCATTGACTAAGATATTATATGAAACTGAAGACATATATTCGAAAACCAATTTCTCCACTTTTCATTAAAACTGTCACACCCCAATATCCGTACACAAAATCAGAGTCTCTAAATATAAATACACGTAGTGTCACGAATTCCAAAGTGTGAAAGTAGGGGTTCTTCCTTTCCTTCTTGATTTTCTTTACAATTATTTTTTTCTCTATTCTTTACATATGTCAATCATCCACATTAAGCATTCTCAATTAACACTAATCATTGCAGCACAATCTCAATAGCAATATATACTAACCATTCTCAGCGGAATAGACTCAAATCTATCATGTTAAACTAAGCAATGAAAATAAACTAAATAATCAATCCATAAAATGTCTATATGTGCTTAATAGAATAATTCTCATATAATATAGCTATAAGGGTCCACCATAATCCCCAAACTTAACAATAGAAATATCATGTCTACTAAAAAGTAGCCAATATAAATCCATGTTTAAATACATGATGTGCTGGAAATAACAAAATAATAAAATCGATGGAACTTAGTCGTCTATAAAAGCATCGCCGTAGACTGAGACCTGCAAGGAGTATATGATTACGAGCCTCCATTTGAAATTGTGTTAAAAACATGGGTAAGCTATAGAGCCCATGAGAGAACATACCTAATGTCCCACATAGTAAATCAAATGTGTATGAATATGACTCAATATCGAATCGGAACATACATAATATATATGAATCAAATTTGCTATACAATGATGAAAGTCTAGTAAAAGTGACAGAAATAATAAAACCAAATCAATAGAAGTCCGTAGCTAAAACAGGTAAAGAGTAGCTAATAAGGAAAGTGTAACATGCAATGTAAATGCTTACTTAAAAATACTCATACATACATAAGCCTTAGCACCTCTCAAACAAGCTACCTTAGTTAGTAGATATTAAAACGGATGCATGCTCATCAAAACTCAATGTAGCTCTTAAAATCCACATAACCCATTGAGGATTCCTAACAAAACACATCTCGGATCAAACCAACTCGACTCATGTAGGGTCTTTGAACTGAACTTCGTCAAAACACCTTGTAGTGAATCCAATGGAGTAGTCCACATCGAGACTTAACAAGACTGAAACCATGTAACCCATATAGGGTCTTCGACAAAACTGAAATCTTATACGAAACTGGTGGACATCAAGTTCCGTCTTCACTTATTAATGTGACCCAGTGATTGGATACCTAAAATGAGTCATAAGACTGTCATCACCTATTGATGTGACCCGATGGATGGGTACCTAAAATGGGTCATAAAACCTTTTTACCTATTGATGTGACCCGGTGATTGGGTACCTGAAATGAGTTATAAGACTGCCTTCACCTTTTGATGTGACCCAATGATTTTGGTACTTGAAATGGGTCAAAGCTAAATCCTCTTATGCAAACGGTACTTAAAATCCATGCATAGTAGTATGTAACTGCATAAGGATATAATGCAAAAGACATCAATGTAGTAAAAACTCATATGTGAGACCATGCGAAGCTTATGCTTAAAAGTAAATGGAAAGTAATAACTCAAACTCACACCAAAATCAAGTATTTGAAGTCCCTCTTCCAGCTTTCCAAAACCAACAATAGTATAAAGTCTCAAGAAAGACATGTGGCTGCAATGATACTAATAATATGGAGTTCATCAGACCAAGTTGAAGTGGATAAAATTAAGTGAGAAGCAAAATAATGGCATTAATGACCAACTAACATGTGAATTAGAATAAACAACAAAGCTTAGAGCCAATTAAATTAAGTAGAACTACCAACTAGTAATAATGATATGAATAAAAATCTCAAGTATGAGGAAATTAAGGCAAACATCAAGCATATGATGTAACACCCCACACATGTTACACATATTTCTATAAATGTGTCACACTTAGAATACTCACACATGCTATATAAGTTTTGTACACACTTAGAACCATTTAAATGCACATATATTGATATGTAAATTGACACAACTTTAGAGAGATACCAGTGAAAGTGTAGGAATAATTTGTGAGTAAATTTTATGTCATTGGATAGATATAAAAGTCTAAAATCCAATGAAACAAATAGTGAGCGAATCAGACCCAAAATGAAAAAGATATTGACGTTTTAGTGAGAATGGGTCAACAGTATTTCGTGAAGAATGAATAGTGTTTTCACGTAGAATGAACAATGTTTTCGTGAATGATGAACAATGTTTTTATGAAGGATAAACAGTGTTTTTACGATGAATAGTGTTTTCATGATGAACAATATTTTTACAATGAAAAGTGTTTTTATGATGAACAATGTTTTTTGTAATGAATAGTGTTTTCATGATGAATAGTATTTTGTGATGAACAGTGTTTTCATGATGAATAGTGTTTTCACAATGAACAATGTTTTTATGATGAATAGTGTTTTCGTAATGAATAGTGTTTTAAAAAAATTACTTTGTAATTTAAATTATGTAGGACTCTCTTTAGGCCTATAAATTAGATATGTTTTGACCTAAAGAGACCTAGAAACTCTAGAGAAAAGATCAAGAGCAAGAGGAAGAGAAAATGAAGAGAAAAAAGAGGAAAAACTAGGTTTTGACAAAGGTTTTGAGACTTTTATGAAGAATGAAAGCTTAGGAACGTTTTTGCACACAAAGAAGTAAGAAAGCATGTAAAGTATTGTTTTGTTTTCATTTTTTAGGTTCTTAGAACTTCATTGATTTTGTTTTGCAAATATTTTAACCATTTTAATTCGGATTTGAATAATTCTCCACTAGTTTTACTTTACTCAAAGTCTTTAAAGATGGTTTTTCAAAAAGATAAATTAGTTTTACAAAGATATGATTAAAAAGTGATTCGTTTTCAATTCAATAGGGTTTTAAAGAGTTGTATCATTTGTTTTGAATCCGTTTTGTACTGGTATTATATGTAGAACTATGTTTTGAATGAGAAATTGAGAGTTTTGAAAGATGATTTTATTCTTAAACTTGTAAAAGCTATTCTAGTAATTGTTTTTTTATCTTCAAAATATTTTTAGAGGCATTTGTTTAATGATTTGCAAGAAAACCTACAGTTTTGATTCTTTAATATATTTTATATACATTCATAGTGTTCTTGAATCCTATTTTTACGAAGAAAAGTACTGATTTCATATCCTATTGATCATGCTTTATAAAGAGTATTGTTTTGGATATATTTGTATTGTTCTGAAAAATATGTTATATAGATTGTGTTTAGGAGGATCAATCATGTTTTTATATGTTTTTTTTTCTTAAATTAATATAAGAAATTGTTATATGTTGTTCATATGATATATATGCTTTGAGTGAAACTGCTAGAGAATGATGTGTTTTGTTAGAAAGCGACCCTATCCGTTAAGGAGATTTATTGATGGAACCAACCATACCAGGTATATGGTGAAAATTGTTATAAATCCTCACTGCTAGCCACATAGGTAGTAGTAACAACTCACGTCACTGGGTATATGGTGTGAGTTGGACCTTTCTCACCTGGGTTTAAATGGTACAAACTCCTCATTTGGGTTTAAACGGTGCGAATCTGACCCTTCTCACCAATGTTTAAATGGTGCAAACTGTTATATGTATTGGCTTGATATCGGATATATGTTCTATTCTATTCTGGTTATAATATGATATATGTTTTGATATGTTCCATTCTGTTTATGTTAAAAATATATGATTAACATTGTTTTCCGTTATGTAATTGAAACTGTAATTTTTATGAGATGCTTAGTATTGTAAAAGACTAATTTATGAATTGTAATGTTCTATTGATTAGTAAATATGAAAAATATATATTTCGTTTTTGCAATCGTGCTAAGCCTAATCTAATGTTTCTTTAGTTTACTGTTTTCTTTTTGAGTTTGTTAAGTTCACCCAAATTTGGCACCACAGATGATGAAGAGGTAGCTACGTAGCAGTTTGGTTAGAGATGGACTAAAGATTCAAATGAAGTCTATTTTATTTTAGTTAAAGACATGACATTGATTTCATTTTAAGTGATTTATTTTAGTTTAAATTTTTAAGGGATGTAATAAGTTAGGGATTTTAATATTTAATTTTCAGATGATGGTTTAGATTATGATAGACTATTTGTTTAATTTAATGATAATGTTAGACTATGTTTTGGATTGTTTATAAGATTATGGTTTATGGATTATGGAATTTTTATATAGGTCAGACTTTGAAATTGCGGATGGTTATGTGATTAATAGAAATTTATTGATGTATTATTCTGCTATATATGAATGAAAAAAAAAAGCAAAAAATTTATACAAGTTATGAATGAATGAATGAAAAATGTTAATGTCACATATTGAAATTCATGGTCCTACTGGTATGGGTTTCGGGGCACGGCGTTAGTATCAGAGCTCTAGGTTTGATGTTCTGTAGACTTATATGATTAAGTTCTAAGTTTAGAATTAGAAGAAAACTAGAAAGTTCTAGGGTGAAACATTAGAAAAAAGTCTATAAATAGTTAGAACAGAAAACATAGATGAAACGTTAGAATATAATTTAGGAATATGAAATTTTGGGGCTTATTATTTGATCTTTATAAGTCTAATATGTTTAAGGATGATTTGATTATTTTAGAAGTCTGACATTGAGTTTATTTGATTTTAGGAAAAAACTAGAGATTTTGTTGATAACTAAAACCCAGTATTTGAGTTTATGTTCTAAGTTCTAAGTTTAGAAAGATATAGGGAACTAGGAAAATAATGAAAAGACTATGATTAATATGATTATGGACTACTGAATCATAAGATGAACTGTTATAGCAAGGAAGTGACCATGGGTAATTCCAACCAGTCAAAGATTTTATTCAAGGGAATACGGAGTTTCCCTAAGATTATTTCTACCTTGCGAGCAAAAAGGTGGGCTAGGGTACCTAGCTTACATTATAGATAATCAAAAGGGTGAAGTAAAGATTGGAGACATATCTGTTGTTAGAGATTTCAGCGATGTGTTTCTTGAGGATCTTCCAGGTTTATCTCTAGATAGGGAGATTGATTTTACCATTGAGTTAGTGGAAGACACTAAACCTATTTCTATGGTACCATATCATATGACACTTGGTGAACTAAAAGAACTTAAGGTATAGTTGTAGGATTTGATAGATAGAGGTTTTGTCCGCCCTAGTGTTTCACCATGAGACACGCCTATTTTGTTTGTGAAGGACATGATTATGAGACTTTGCATTAATTATAGGTAGTTGAACAAGGTGACAGTGAAGAATAAGTATATTTTTCCAAGGATTGATAATCTTTTTGACGAACTTCAAGGTGCTAAGGTCTTTTCCAAGATTGACCTTAGATCTGGATACCATCAACTTTGAATTAATAATGATGATATTCCCAAGATTGCCTTCCATACTTAAAATGGACATTATGAGTTTCTAGTCATGTCTTTTGGACTGACAAATGCACCTACAACATTTATAGATCTTATGAACAAGTTGTTTAGACCTTATCTAGATCAGTTTATCATTGAGGATTACATTGTAGACTTTGAGATACCACAAGTTATAAGCTAAATTCAACAAGTGTGAATTTTGTTTAGACAAAGTGGGTTTCTTGGAGCATGTAATCTTTAATGAAGGAATTCATGTAGATCCCAAGAAGATCGGGGTAGTAGTCAATTGGCCTAGACCTACGAATGTGATTGAGATTCGTAGTTTTTGGGATTGGGTGGATTTTATAGATGATTTGTTGAGGGATTCTCTAGCATTACGGGTCCTTTGACTAAGTTAACGCAAAAGTATGTCAAGTTCGACTAGAATGAGACATGTGAGCACAACTTTTAGGAACTAAAAGACCATTTGGTTTCTATACCGGTCCTTACATTACTATATAGTATAGGTGGAAAGTATGTGATCTATAGTGATGTATTAAAAAAAATTTTGGGTTGTGTTTTGATGTAAGAGGGGAAAGTCATTGCCTATGTGTCTAGACAGCTTAAGCCTTATGCGTAGAATTACCCAACACATGATTTGGAATTAGTTGTAGTTGTTTTTGTATTAAAATATGAAGGCATTACTTGTATGGAGAACCTTATGAGATTTATATAGATCACAAGATTTTAAAATATTTGTTTTCGCAGAAGGATCTAAATTTGAGGAAGAGAAGATGACTTGAGTTGATTAAGGATTATGATTGCACTATCCTTTATCATCCTGAAAAGACTAATGTGGTGGTTGATGCATTGAATCAGAAATCTTCTAGCAATTTGGCATGTGTTATGACGCATCTTAGGATACAGTCAGTATTGAATGACAAGATCAAGGCAACTCAGAGTTCAGATCTCCATATTTAGAAAATCATAAAAGAGGTAAAAACAGATTGAAAATGGTCTTTGCAATTAAAGGAGATGATTCTCTTTGGTATGAAAAGATGTTGTGTGTGCCTAATGATCTTAAACTAAAAAGAGAAATTATAAAAGATGCACATGGAACATCATACTCAGTTCATCCAGGGAGTATAAAGATGTACACGGATCTAAAAGAGTACTATTAGTGGATAACATGAAGCGAGAAATTACAGATTTTGAAGCTACATGGTATTCCAGTTGGAATAGTTTCAGATCATGATTCGTGATTCACTTCAAGATTCTAGAATAGTTTATACGAAACTTTGGGAACAAGGATGAATTTTAGTACATCTTTTCATCCGCAGTCAAATGGACAGTTAGAAAGAACTATACAGACTTTGGATGACATGTTGAGAGCTTGTGTGATTGATTTAAAAGCAAGTTGGGATGATCATTTACCATTGATCGAATTTCTTACAATAACAATTATCAAGCTAGTCTAAAAATGACACCATTTGAAGCTTTGTATGGAAGAAAGGGCAGGACACTTATATGTTGGGAAGTGGTTGGTGAAAGGAGATTACTTGGACCTGAATTAGTCCATGTGATAACCGAAAAGATCAGAGTTATTCATGAAATATTGCTTGCAGCACAAAATAGAAAAAATAATTATGCAGATTAGAGAAGAAGGGAACTTGAATTTCAGATTGGAGAGCATGTATTTATGAATGTATCATTGTCAAAGGGTATTATAAGGTTTGAAAAAAATGGGAAATTAAGTCTCAGGTTCATCAGACCGTTTGAGATTCTGAGGAAAATGGGTGATGTTGCTTATGAGTTAACATTACCACTAGATTACCACTGGATTTGTCATATGTCCACAATGTGTTTCATGTATCCATACAAGAAAGTACATGTGTGATCGGTCCCATGTGTTAGAATTTGAACCACTTAAAGTTAAGAAGGATTTATCTTAAGATGAGAAACCGGTTCAGATTTTAGACAGAAATGAACAAGTTTTGAGTTTAAAGGTGATTCTGTATGTGAAAGTTCTATAGAGGAACCATTTGGAGGAAGAAGCAACTTACGAAGGTGAAGACGAGATGAAGGAAAAATATCCACATTTATTTTGCACTCAAGGTATGTCAAATTTAGGGACTGAATTTATTTTAAGGGGAGAGAATGTAACATCCAACACATGTCACACTTGTTTATGTACATGTGTTACACTTAGAATACTTACACATGTTATATAAGTTTCGTACACACTTAAAACCATTTAAATGCACATATACTAATCTGTAAATTGACACACGTTTAGAGAGACATCAATGAAAATGTATGAAGAATAAGTGAGTAAACTGTTATTGGATAAACACGGAAGTCTAGAGTCCAACGAAACAAATGGTGAGAGAATCAAATCCTAAACAAAAAAGATATTGACATTTTAGTGAGAAGGGGTTAACCATGTTTCATGAGAATGAATAGTATTTTAACAAAGGATGAACAGTGTTTTCGAGTCCAACAGTTCATGACCAGTGATTGAGTCGAGAGAAACAACTTGACGACCTTTCCTAAGGCGGAATAATTATTTAATGACCCTCTTCCGAGTCTAATGATTAGCAAGAAGTAGGATGATGATTGAGAGTAAATGATGAATTCAATGAGATTGAGGGTGCTATGTATTAGTCGTGACGACCTTTTAAGGGTTTAAGCCATGAAAATTATAATACATAGTCTGTCTAAAAATGCTACATATTATTCATGATGACCTTTTAAGGGTTCAAGTCATAAAAATGATAATATATAGTCTACTTGGAAATTGCTACGCATTATTCATGACAACCTTTTAAGGGTTCAAGTCATGAAAATGATAATACATAGTCTTCTTGGAAATTTCTATGTATTATTCATGACAACCTTTTAAGGGTTCAAATCATGAAAATGATAATACATAGTCTTCTTGAAAATGCTACATATTATTCATGACAACCTTTTAAGGGTTCAAGTCATGAAAATGATAATATATAGTCTTCTTGAATTGCATTTCTAAGGGAACAAAGCCTGGATTGATTGCTGAGGGGACGAAGCTTGGATTGATTGCTGAGGGGACGAAGCCCAGATTAATTGTTGAGGGGACGAGACCCAGATTGATTGTCGAGGGATGAAGCTGAGATTGATTGCTGAGATTGATTGTTGAAATTGATTGCTTTTTTAGGGGCCAGGGCCCAATTGATTGACTTGATTGATTAAGGAGTCGTGGCCTAATTGATTGACTTGATTGATTAAGGGGCCACGGCTCAATTGATTGACTTGAATGATTAAGGGGCTACGGCCCAATTGATTGACTTGATTGGTTAAGGGGCTGTGACCCAATTGATTGACTTGATTGATTAAGGGGTCGTGGCCTAATTGATTAACTTGATTGATTAAGGGGCTGCGGCCCAATTTGATTAATTTGATTGATTATGGGGCCGCAGCCCAATTTGGTTAATTTGATTGATTAAGGGGCCGTGGCCCAATTTGATTAATTTGATTGGTTAAGAGGCCGTGGCCTAATTTGATTAATTTGATTGATTAAGGGGTTGCGACCCAATTTGATTAATTTAATTGATTATGGGGCCGTAGCCCAATTTGGTTAATTTGATTGATTAGGGGGTCGTGGCCCAATTTGATTGGTTAAGAGGTCATGGCCCAATTTGATTAATTTGATTGATTAAGGGGCCGCGGCCCAATTTGATTAATTTGATTGATTAAGTTGATTGATTTAAATTGATTGATTCAATTTATTGATTTAATTTGATTGATTTAATTTGATTGATTTAATTGATTAACTTGAAGGACTAGGGCCCAAATTGATTGATTGATTGATTAACTTGATTGATGAAATTGATGGATTTAAGCTAATTGATTTAATTGATTAACTTGAGGGGCTGTGGCCCAATTGATTGATTTAGGGAGCTAGGGCCCAATTGATTGATTTTAGGGGCTAGGGCCCAATTGATTGACTTTAGGGGTCAGGGCCCAATTTCATTTTCTTGGGGATCTATGCCCCAATTTTCTGGGTCACTGCCCAATTTCTTTTGCTCAGGAGCCGGGGCCCAAATTCATTTGCTTAGGGGTTGGGGCCCAATCTCCTTGCTTGAGGGTTTCAACCTTGTATCCTTTTGCTTTTTATTTACTATGAGGTGGTACCTCCTCTCTAATTGGTTTTGCCATGAATGGCCCTGTTAGGAGATGACTCACCATCTCCAATTGGGGCCTAATGGCAAAGTTATTGTTGGGTGATGGAAGATATCTCATTTTTGGATTAAAATCAAAAGAGTCATGTTTGTGCTGCATTTAGTCTAATGGTGGAGGAGGTTGTTGCAAAATGCCCAATTGGGATCCCTATTACCTTATGAAGTTTATGTTGGTAGGTCTTGCTCAAGTATGATGTCGCATGACACATTGCAGTGAGTTTTCAGATTCATTGGTTAAACATGAGATTCGAAAGTTATGTGCACGAAACTCTCTATTAAGTTGGTATTTGTGGTAGCCTTTTGGATCTAGTTCTTCTGTGAATGACATGAATATCTGAATTGGCAATGCTGATGATCATTAGCTATG
>JAOXJP010272871.1:0-20037 GCA_025762735.1 Platanus orientalis
ATCACATGGGATGAAAGAGAAAAATTTCATTGACCTTAAACTTTAAACAGAGTACCATACTTGAGCGCTAAAGCCAATCCATTCTCTCTCTCTACCTCTCTCTCTCTCTAATATGCATTTTAGAAATATCCCCTTCTAAACATTATTATTTAATGAGTTATGTTTATGTTTTAGCAGAGATTTGTTGTTTTTTCCCTCTTGCTAATAGTTTTTTTTTTTTTTTTATTTCATTGATCTTATCTTAAAAGCTTGCAAAATAGCTGCCTTTGATTCTTAAGATGTGTTATTTGTATTTTTTGGGTGTTGTTTCTACATTTTTTGAGAGATCTTTACTGTATTTTGAAATGTCACAAAAATAATCCTAAGGGGGGGGTGAATAGGATTTCTTAATTAATTTGCCCATTTTTTAATTTACCTTGTGGTTGTTATTAATTCATTTTTCAATGTGTTCACATAAGTGAGTGTGTGCTTCAATGTAACTACTCAAGCATATTGTGAAACATATGCTAAACAAGATTAGTACAGAGCATAATAATGGAGAGACAAACAACCACATAACCACAAACCACAAACCACAACACAAGGTTTATAGTGGTTTGACACTCGGGCCTACGTCCACTCTTTTAAAGCTCACTATCGAGCTTAGGTGTATTTCATTTAGGTACTATTACAACCTAGGTCAATATACAAGCCTAACTACGTGCTCAATGACAAGCTAAATAACAACACTTAGTGTCTCCGACGAGTGTACACTACTTTTGGTGTCTCCGATGGAGGTAGTCAAGCTTCTGGTGTCTCCGACGGAAGCAAAACAATAACAATAATGAATATAAATGCAAATGAATGCAAAGTCAAACAAATATTACTACAATATGGTTGATGTTACTAGTTGCTTAATATGTGGGATGCTCCTTGTTGAGTTGATATGCCTTAGCTACCCATAAGCGTCAAGTACTTGGCTCTAGTGCTCCTTGAGTTCAGCTAAAGGTGAGTTCCTCTTGGGAAAATGCTCACCATAACCTCTCCCCAATAGTAGAAGTGATGTGCAATAGGAGAGAAGGAATGAGAGAGAGAAGTGTAGAATGCTAGCTACTAAAGCTTAATAGTCTATAGGCAATGGAGGTTTACACAATGAAGAGGTCTCTCAAAATAGTATGCCTCTTACTTCTCTCAAAAAGAAATAACTTTGAGTGTTGGAGAATGCTTACCCTAAAGGGACAAATTCCTTTTATAGTAGGGAGGAGCATCCATTGCCTTAGGATAGGCATATGGCAAATAAAGAAGCATTTTGGGCCTCTAGATGAACCAAAATGGGGTTCAAATTTTAAAAATCTCTCCTAAAATTTTATGAATTTTTTTCCAAAATTGCCCTCCAAACCGATAGGATCAGGATTTTGCAATCGGTTTGGGCTCCAAATCTGTTGCGAAACTTGCAATCAATTTCGAGTGTCTATCAGGCCCCAAATCTATTTGAGGTTTCACAATCGGTTTGGGTTCTGCGGATTATTCCCAAAACTCTTAGCAAAACCAATTTGGGCCTATGGGTTTTCGTCTCAGGTGTCAAATTCTAAAATGAAAATTTGTACCGAAACCAATTGCAAGTTTCACAATCGGTTTCGACTGAAATTTTCAGCACTTTTTATTTGGGCTGTCCTTGCGCATCCAGGTTTTGGTATTCTTAGGGATCCTAAACCATGTATAGGATTAGTTTTAGACACACAAAATGATGTTCATGCATGATATATACCTTCCTTGGTGTGCCTTTTCCTAGTGCTCTTCCTTGGCCTTTGGTCCTTCTTGGATTTATGATATGAACTTGTGAGCTTACATAGGACACTTACAAGACTCCTAGAACTACCCATATTCCCACCATATGCCCATGGGACTGATATACATCAACATATTTATTGATCTATTATGTAGTTCTCCTTGCTCTTTATTTTGGATCAGACCCTTTTTTTCAAGTCTCGGGTGATGGGAAGTTATTTATAGACCTTCATTTTGTTTTGTTATGTTATAATAGACTTCTATTGCTATGATATATGCTTCTCCTTGCTCTCTATTTTAGATTAGGTCTTCATTTTTTCTAGTTTCAAATCACACTAGCTAACGAGATCAAAGATGGTTCTATCATTACGCTATATGTTATCTTGAAGTCACCGTCCCTAAAAAAAATTAAGAAGAAGAAGAAGAGGAGAGAAAAAGGATGAGTGAAAGTAAGAAGAAGAAGAAGAAGAAGAAGGGGGTAAAAGCTAATCAATCAGGTGAGGGAAAGAGAGATTGGAATTAGGAGACAAAAAAGTTGGTAATTGAGGGTGGGGAGAGAGAGAGAGTCAAACCCACCTACGGAATTAGAAATAACTACCCATCTACTTATTTCAATTCCACTAGATTGGTCTTAAAATGGAAGCTACCAATTCCATAGGCATTTGATACAAATCTATTTCTATCTCTTTAAAACAACCCAAATGTTAAAAATGAAATTAACTAACCCAATTTCGTTTTCACTCTCCCAATTCCATAATTCTAAATGCACCCTTAGTGTGCATCTCAATGAACATTTTTATTCATTTCTCATTCATAAACTATATTTTCCTA
The DNA here is from genome assembly GCA_025762735.1 of Platanus orientalis. Classification (NCBI taxonomy): domain Eukaryota; kingdom Viridiplantae; phylum Streptophyta; class Magnoliopsida; order Proteales; family Platanaceae; genus Platanus; species Platanus orientalis. The sequence goes on from JAOXJP010272871.1 coordinate 2,599, forward strand.
ATATGAATATGCATGTACAAATCATTTTCAATTAGGCATATATCATTCTTTAACAATTAACAATCATAATAACACATTTACATAATGAGACATCTGAAATTGTACTTCTATATTCAACAAGTCTATCATTATCTTAGTACTTATCATTCACCTTCTTACTTCTTACTTATCATTCATCATGTCTTCATTTATCACTAATTAGCTTTTATTGTCCTTGTCTCAATATTTACTTATCATTTTTCATTAGTCATTTGACACTTATCATTAATTTTCATAGCATTGACTTGTACCCCAAAGAGTAAACCAACATACATCTCCATTTTTCTCACATAGTTTAAGGACTTATGTTCTTTTAAAAATTTTGATCTTTCATTCATTTCTTAACATCTTCTTTACTTATTCATATTAGGGACTTGTATTATCATTAATAGCTTATGCATTACCTTTCCCTTTCATGAAACCTTCTTTCTTACATAACTTATGAACTTCTTCTTATGAAACTTAGATATTTTCATTTCCTTATCTTAATACTTTTTTTACTTTATATGACTTATAACATTACTTTGTTTTTTTTTTTTTTTTTTTTGAAACTTCTATGTTTTTCTTCTCTCATTAACATTCTTTCTTTCTTATAAAATTTTCTACTCTTCTTACAATGGTTTCACTCATTTTATATGTCTTATGAACTTTTCATTCTTTCCTAACATAGTTTTATTTTCAATAGTAGAGCTTTTAAGGTTGCTTACACTTGCTCATGTTTATTGGTACCACTTTCTTACATTTGCTCTTCACCATCATTGTAACAACCCACATTTCACTTAAAGGGTAAAAATATAATTTTACTCTTACAATGGAAAAATTTTCATTCCACATGTTTAGACATACCATAAATTGGTTTAAGAATCCTTTAGACCAAGTTAGAAGTGTAAGACCCAAGTTAGTTCTCAAACTTGTCACGCTCGAAAGTTATCGTAGTTTCGTAATTGGGGTACCTTCATGGGTCCACTGACACAAATCCTGAGATAATTGGAGGTCATGTCATACATTTATAGAAATATCTAGGATTCTACCTTCCATCAAAATAAACGGTGTATAATGTAGGCCTAAATACGCAGGCCTATCAGCACTGACACCTTGTGAGAAAATATAAACGGTGTATAATTTTGAGTTATGCCAATTCTCCCACAAGGTTTTTGTGCTAATAAGCCTGCTTATTTAGGAAATTTCCTGGTTCCACTGACACCAATTATAAGTGAACTATGGTATGATCCATACCTTGTTAGAAATTTATTTGAGTCTAGTTTCTAACCTAATAAACAGAGGTCAATTTTGATTTGTCTAGAGGAAGTTATGAGCATTTAGTGAGAGGGGATAAACTTGAGAAAAACTTATTTGGATCGATCCAAACTTTCCAGTTTGATCCAACTTATTTGGATTAATCAAAGATCTATCAAGTCTTAGAAAAGTATATAAACTGTGTTGGATTGATTTGATGGATCCAAATGACCCAAAGTGTAATTTTTTAGGGAAAAATCGATTTTCTTCATCTTAGGAAGTGTGGGACCCTCCCAACTCGACCCAAAATCTTATAAATATGATAACAAAATCCTAATAACTTCATTTACACTAAAAGGGAAAGAGTTAGAGATGATTAAAGGATTTAGGAGCTAAGTATGAGAGTTCTTCTCCAAATTGGGTAAGTTTCACTACCAACTCTAGAAATATTCAAGGTTAGTTCATTTTGTTTCTAGATCATAATGTTTAATCTAATTTACACTAGTTCTACATCATTTTATAGAGAATAGAGGAAAAGGAAAGGAGGTTCGTCTCCAAGATCTTCTTGAAAAATGTAGGGAAAGAAGCTTGAGTAAGTAGTTATACAAACTTACTCCATTTTTGTTTGTTTTAGGTTCTTAAAATTTTTGTAATGGTAAAATCTTGATTCTATGTATGTTTTCTCATATGTTTGTGAAACCTTTTACTAGGACCTTAGAAACCCCAACTCTTATGGTGATTTATGATGAGGTCTTGCTATATTATGTTAGAATCTTAGAAATTTCCAATTTAATTTCTAGAGAAAAGTGCTTTTACATTATATGTATATGTATTTCCTTAAGATATTAGATTCCATGAGTTTTAAAAATATGTAAGTTAAGGATATATGAATCTATAACCTCTATGATAGTTATTAATACATAAAAAACTTGAATTTCCATGAAAAACATAAATACTTAAATTGAAGTTGAGTATCTCTTAACATGTTAATGTAAGAATGAATAAATTGATTTGATTACATATGTAGAAATTGATTGTGATGCATATTGACTCTTACTAGAATGGAAATAGTTAATGGTAACATATAAATTGCTTAGGATTTGTTATGGATATATTCAAATGAGTTATGAGCTGAGATTATGAATGATTTAAAAACATGTGTAATATGATTATTGTTAGAAATCTCACTTAGGTTAAGTGTGAAATGTCTTTAATGTTATTCTAGAGGGGGGTGAATAGGATATTAAATTTATTTAACCCTTTCTTGCCAATATTGAGATTGATTTTAATCTTCTTAGTGAGTGTGTGCATCAATGGTGCTTACTTAAGTATTTAAACAAACACGTTGCAAACAATGAGAAATATGTGCACAACTAAGAGAGACAAACAATCACACATTTAATCCACAACACAAGATTTCTAGTGGTTCGACACTAAGACCTACGTCCATTTTTCTAAAGCTCACTATGAGATTAGGTATATTTTATTTATATTGTCATATACAACTTAGGTCAACATACAAAATTTTACTACTTGCTTACAAGCAAGCTACACAACAACACTCGGTGACTCCGGTAAGTGTGCACTACATTCGGTGTCTCCGGTGGAGGTAGTAAAGCTTCTGGTGTCTCCAATAGAAGCAAAGTAAATGATGATAAATGGATATGCAAATGAATGTAAAATGAATCACAAATATTACTACTAAGTTGGTTGATGTTTTTGTTCTTACCACATGTGGGAGTGTTCCTTGTTGAGCTGATTTACCTTATACACCCACTTCTCCTTCAAGTTATTGCACTAAATCTTCTCAAGATAGGCCAACCATAAAGAGGGTTTCCTCAATAGATAACTAAAACCACATCTCTTAAGTAGATATTAGCTAATATGAACTGAGAGGGAACCAAGAGAGATTTTCTTAATTAATTTTCAAGCTTGCAGCTCAAGCAATGGAGGAATATGGTTTCTCACCCTTGAGGCTCTTTTTAGCAAAACAAATAATACTCTCTTGAATGTTTGAAGATTTTCTTGCCCTAATGAAAAAAATTTCTTTTTATAAAGAATAAAAAAGGCTCGTAATCCTAAGATTAAAATCTTTTCAAAGGGATAAGAAAAGTTGGCCATTCATTCAAAATAAAGAAATGGCAAAATCCCAAAATCCCAAAATCTAGATCCATAACCAGTCATGGGGTTTATGATTGGTCATGGGTCATTTTTCATAACCCTTTAAACATGATCAGGGGGTGTCGAGTAGTGTGGGCCCTACTTTAAGTCACAACCATGTTGTGCTCGATCACAAGGCTCTTAGGACCCAGGTTGTGATTGGTCACAGAGAAGGGGCTAGTCCTCGGGAGGTCAAAAACTCTGAGTGTGATTAATCATGAGTCTGGATTCTTCACTGTGATCGATCATGGGGTTTGTGATCGGTCACATAGTGAATTCTGTGATTACACTATTGTGTACATCTTGGGGAGGTCTATATCCTCTTGGGATCAATTTGGGGCATTTAACCATATGTGTAGACATGCCTAAGGTCATACTACATGATCCCTATGAAGCTACATGTATGCCTTTACCTTTATGGAAGTTGTAGTCTGGCTTGAGTCTTGGTCTTCAAGGCTTGACTTGTTGGAACTTCTTCCACACCTTTGCCTATGGATTTGGCAAATGATGCCTTTACATCAACGAAGTGTATAAAAATTCTATAATTTCTTCTTGGATAAGTCATAGATTGATTTATTGGTGTTTCACATGCTTCTAATCATGTTAGCAAATGTATGGTATAAAATTAGATGCCTTTTTATGATACTAGTGAATGCCTATAGTGATAAATTTCTTCTCTATTACTAAGTTAATGAATGTAACATGTAAATAATATATGTTCTTATGTTATGATCAAATAATGTTCATGTAGTGATATGATAAAGTCAGTTGGTCATGAATGAATGAGGAGTGAAATGGATAAAAAATCAAGAAATATAAAGAAGATAAGTAAAAAGAATGTCAAGATGTAAAGGTCAAGATCTAAATGTCAAAATGTAAAGGTTATGATCTAAATGTCAAGATGTAAAGTTCTAGATCTAAATGTCAAGGTGTAAATGTCAAGATATAAAGTTAAGTTATGGTCAAGGTCCTGCCATTGGGGATAAATACAATATGCAATATTCTATCAAGGTCCTGCCATTGGGGATATAATATAATGTGCAACATATATTCAAGGCAAGTTATGGTCAAGGTCCTGCCATTGGGGATAAATACAATGTGTAATTTTCTATCAAGGTCCTGCCATTAGGGATAAATATAATGTGCAACTTCCTATCAAGGTCCTACCATTGGGATGAATATAATGTGCAATTTTCTATCAAGGTCCTTCAATTAGAGACATAAAATAATGTGTCAAAGTAAACAAAAGTGTAAAAATAGTATAAAGTAAATGAAATAAGAGTATAAGAAAGTGAATCCAAGTGTGTATAAAGTGTAAGGTAAGTGAAAGAAAAATGTAAGTCAGTATAAAAAAATTATACCAAATAATTCAGTATACATGAGTAAATGTATGTGACCTTAAAGGTCGCACTATTAAGAATGAAACTGTATCAACGAAGAAATGAAAGCTTATAAGACACAAAAAGGAGTGAAAATCATGATTAGAAGATAAAAAAAATTTATTAGAAAGAAGTAAACATAAAGAGAGAAGAAAAACATATAAAGTTTAAAGGCAAAGTAAAGTTATAAGTCATGTAAAGGAAGAAAAGCCTCAAGACAAGGAAATAGAAATACCTAAGTTTCAGAAGTAAGAAAAAGTTCATAAGTTCTATAAGAAAGAAAGTTTCATGAAAGGAAAAGAAAGTACATAAGCTATTAATGAAAATATAAGTCCTTAACACGAGTAAGTAAAGAAAAAGGTTAAGAAAGATTGAAATCACATGTTCTTTAATAAGAAGATGAAAACCTATAAGATATGTATGGAAAGAAGAAAATGTAGCCTTAAGAAAATGATAAGTGAAGACTAAAAGAATGACAATGAAAGATATTTAAAATGATAAGTGAAATTTGATACAGTGATTAATAAATATTAAAACAAGGACAATGGAAGCTAATAAGTGATAAGTGAAGATATGATGAATGATAAACAACAAATAAGAAGGTGAATAATAAGTACTAAGGTAATGACAGACTTATTAAATATGAGAATATAATTTGATATGTCTCATTATGCAAATGTGTTATTATGATTACTAATTATTTAAGAATGATGCATGCCTAGCTTGAAATGATTTATATATATATATATATATATATATTCATATTATGAAAGTATAGTTTATGTATGAGAAATGAATTGAAATGCTCATTGAGATGTAAACTAAGTATCTTTATTATGGATGGACTGTGAAATGTTTATCATGTGATCGTAAAACACATATTACCATATATGTTGCCATGCAAAAGAGTATGAGAAGAATGTCATGTGTAGGTAGAATCATGCATATTGCCATATGTAGTTATTAAAATAATGTCATATATAAATAGAATCATGTGAATTGTCATGCATAATTCCTACATGAAGCACCATGATGATGAGTATATAGATCTTATGCTGACTAGTAGATGATGTATGTATACTACGACATGCTTACATACTAGAAATTGGTATATATTCTATATAGAGATATATTTAGTATTTTTATATTGAAAGATTCGTACTTTACCATTTTATTTCCGTAATAGGTTTTGTGTACCTACTTGTGAGCCGTGGATCTCACCCATCCAATCATTTTTTATTACATGGGAGATTTAGTGCAGATAAGCTATTTGGAGTACCTTGAGGTCAAGAGGAAGACATGCAGTGAATGTTTTTCTTTCGTATTAGCTATAGCTTTCCTTAGACTCTACATTTCATATTAGACCTTCATTTTGGGATGTATTAAGATTAAAATCTAACTTTTGAGACTTGTAGTTTTATGTTCTAGTTGTGGTGATGAGATACTAATGGCTTGATAATTAGTATGCTTATATATTATGATTTATTTCTATTGTACCTTTAAGTTTATGATACTAGTGATAGATTATTCTTATTTCATTACGCATGTTGTGTTAAATCTATGGTAAAAAAGTCTAAAATTTGTAATGATTAGAATATGGATCCGGTTTAGTAGTAGCCCAATTTCATGCCAAAGAAGGTGATGAAATTTAGGGTCATTACAATCATACACTTGCTTACAGTTTTCTTTCACTTACTTTATACTTTTGACATATTGTATTATCCCTAATCATAAGGGACATCATCATACCACTTTCTATTCTCAATAGGAGGGACATCATACAATTGCATTATTACCACTAATGGGAAGGTCATCATTTTACTTGTTTTTACATAGTTTATGAACCTTTCATTACTTTTGAAGCCTTTGTACTTCCATTTCTTATCTTAACATAGTTTCTTTTCTTCTAAATTTTATTATCTTCTTATATACTCTATGTTTCCCAATAGTGAGACCTTTAACCTTACTTCATACCTTGACACATTGTGTTATTCCACAATGGTAAGGGCTATTTTACTTTACCATTAAGATTTATTCTTAATGAAAAGGTTCTCATTACTTTATACCCTATAGAGGGTCTATCATACCATTGCATTATACCCATATGGGAAGGTCCATCATACCATTATTTATATCCCTAATGGGAGGACCGTCATACCATTGTTTATACCCCAAATAGGAGGGACATACCATTGCTTATATCTCAAATGGGAGGACCATCTGAAATGACACTAAAGTAATCCTAGAGGTAAGGGGTGAATAGGATTTTTCAATTAATTTGCCCATTTTTAATTTATCTTATAGTTGTTATTAATTCCTTTTTTAATTTGTTCACATAAGTGAGTGTGTGCTTCAATGTAACTACTCAAGAGTAATATCAAACATATGCTAAGCAAGAGTAGTATAGAATATAATAGTGGAGAGCAAACAACCACACAATCACAAACACAACACAAGATTTATAGTGGTTCGGCACTTGGGCCTACATCCACTCTTCTAAAGTTCACTATCGAGCTTAGGTATATTTCATTTAGGTACTATTACAACCTAGGTCAATATACAAACCTAAATACTTGCTCAATGGCAAGCCAAACAGCAATACTCAGTATCTTCGGCGAGTGTGCACTACTTTTGGTGTGCTCGGTAGAGGCAATCAAGCTTCCGATGCCTATGGAGAAAGCAAAACATAACAATAATGAATATGAATGCAAATGAATGCAAAGTTAAGAAAATATTACCACAATATGGTTGATTTTGTTAGTTGCTCAAATGTGGGATGCTCCTTGTTGAGTTAATATGCCTTAGCTACCCACAAGCTCCAAGTAGTTGGATTTAGTACTCCTTGAACTCAGCCAAGGTGAGTTCCTCTTGGAAAAGTGCTCACCACAACCTCTCCTCAATAGTAGAAGTGATGCTCAATAGGAGAGAAAAAGTGAGAGAGAGAAGCATAGAATGCTAGCTACTAAAGCTCAATAATTTGTAGGCAATGGAGGTTTGCATAGTGAAGAGGGCTCTCAAAATAATATGTCTTTTAACTCTCTCAAAAATTACTTGGAGTGATGGAGAGTTTTTACCCTAAAGGGAAAAAGTCCCTTTTTATAGTAGGGAGGAGCATCCATCGCCTTAGGATAGGCATATGAAAAATAGAGGAGCATTTTGGGCCTTTAGATGTGCCAAAACGGGGTTCAAATTTGAAAACTTTCTCCTAAAATTTTATAAATTTATTTTCCTAATTATGCCCTCCAGCCCAAATCGGTTGTGAAATCAGCAATTGATTTCGAGTGCTTATCATGCCCCAAATCGGTTTGGGGTTTCGCAATCGATTTGAGTTTTGGAAAATTTCTCAAAACTCTTATAGAAACCGGTTTGGGCCTATGGGTTTTGAGCTAGGGTGTGATTGACTGAGATGTAAAAATTTCACTGAAACTGATTACGAGTTTCGTAATCGGTTTCGAATGAAATTTTCTCCATTTTAGTTTTAGGCTGATTTCTTTGGGTTGTCCTTGGGCATCCAAGTTTAGGCATTCTTAGGGACCTTACACCATGTCTAGGATTATTTTTAGACACACAACATGATATGCATGCATTATATACCTTCCATGATGTGCTTCTTCCCGGTGCTCTTCTTTGGAGCTTTGGTCTTTCTTGGTTTCATGATATGAACTTATGAGTTCACATAGGACACTTACAAGACTCATAACAGTACCTATATGGACATGGGATTGACATACAGCAACACCATCATACTATTGTTTATATCCCAAATGGGAGGGCCATCATACCATTGTTTATACCCTAAATGGGAGGGACAACATACCATTGCATTATTACCCCAATGGGAGGGTCATCATACTAGTATGTTTTACATCTTCGTTACTTTTACTTCTCACTTAACACTATTAATTCATTATTTAGCTCCTAATGGTGAGACCTTCATAATTTAGACACTTTTCTTTACTTTCGTTATATTATTTTATTCCTCTTATCTTTTATTCATTTCACACATTGTCCATTTTTATCCATTGTAACGTGTCTCATCATTACTAAGCATATTACATAATCATAATGCAAGAGACAACCATATTCTCATGATATAATTATGCTATCAAGAACATAAATATCTACAACATGAATAGATCATTATTTAACATTGTTAAAGAGGGAAGTCATACAACCATACATATATTTTCAAACGTCTTAAACACATATACATATTGATTATAAGATCTTAACATAGGCATTTATAGAATATCACAATTTGTCATAAACCAACATATATTTGAAGGAATTCACCAAAGAAAACACTAAGCTCATGCAAGGAATCCAAAGGCATCCAAGAAACATATAAATAATAAGGAAAAACATTCAAAGACATTTTATCAAACATGTAGCATGCAAGAATCAAAGAAATTCATTGAAAATTAAAGAGGGAAACCCAATTTTGCCATCTCTTAGTATATCTTACTTGAATCATTTTATAGATGAAATGATACTAACGTAATCCTAGAGGGGGGTGAATAAGATTTTTCAATTAATTTAACCCTTTTTACACTACCTTGTGGATGTTATTAATTTCTTTTTCACTTTGCTCAATTAAGTGAGTGTGTGCTTCAATGTAACTACTCAAGAATAATATTAAATAATATGTTAAGCAAGAATAGTAAAGAGTATAAAGATGGAGAGACAAGCAATCACACAATCACAACCACAACACAAGATTTATAGTGGTTCGGCAGTCGGGTCTATATACACTCTTTTAAAACTCACTACCAAGCTTAGGTATATTTCATTTAAGTACTAGTACAACCTAGGTCAATATACAAACCTAACTACTTGCTCAATGGTAAGCTAAACAACAACATTCGGTGTCTCTGGCAGAGGTAGTCATGCTTCCGATGTCTCCAGCGGAAGCAAAGCAATGACAATAATGAATATGAATGCAAAGACAAGCAAATATTACCACAATATGGTTAATGCTGCTAGTTGCTTAAATGTGAGATGCTCATTGATGAGTTAGTATGCTTTAACTACCCATAAACTCCAAGTACTTGGCTCTAGGGCTCCTTGAGCTCAGTCAAAGGTGAGTTCCTCTTGGAAAAGTGCTCACCATAACCTCTTATCAATAGTAAAAGTAATGCTCAATAGGAGAGGAGAAATGAGAGAGAGAAGTATAGAATACTAGCTACTAAAGCTCAATAATCTATAGGCAATAGAGGTTTACATAGTGAAGAGGGCTCTCAAAATAGTATGCCTTTTAGCTCTCTTAAAAATTAAATTGGAGTGTTTGAGATCCTTTACTCTAAAGGGAAAAAGTGTCTTTTATAGTAAGGAGGAGCATCCATCGCCTTAGGATAGGCATATGATAAAGGGAGAGACATTTTGGGCCTTTAGATATATACACAAATGGGGTTCAAATTTTGAAAAACTTGTCTCAAATTTTGTGTTACAAAATTTGCCAAAAATGCCCTCTAAACTGATTGAGGGTTTAGAAACCGATTTGGGCTCCAAATTGATTTTGACTGCCTATTAATCTCTAAATCGGTTTGGGGTTTCGCAATCGATTTGGGGTTTGGAAAAAATTCCTAAAACTTATATCGAAACTGATTTGGGCTTATCGGTTTGGGCCTCAAGAGTGCTGACTGAGATGCAAAATTAGTAGCGAAATTGATTATGAGTTTCGCAACTGATTTCACCAAAATCGATCATGGGTTTCGCAATCAGTTTTGATTGAATTTTTCTGCACTTTTGATTTTGGCTGAAATCATTGGACTGTCCTTGGGCATCTTGGATTGGGTATTCACAAGGACCCTAAACTATGTCCAGATTCATTTTAGGACACACAAAATGATATGCATGCATGTGGTATACCTTCCTTGGTGTGCCTTTTTCCCATGCTCTTCCTTAGGTTTTTGGTCCTTCTTGGCTTCATGAGTTGAACTTGTGAGATCACATAGGACACTTATAAGACTCCTAGCACTACCCAAATTCTCATGGGATTAACATACATCAACAATCTCCCCCTATCAACAATCTCCCCCTTGTCAATTCCATGGAAAAACCTAAATACACATTTACATACAATTGATATTGATTCCCTTCAACCCAAGTACATGGACTCAACAAAACACAAGAATATGAATTCAGCTCAATAGTCTAGAAGTCATTTATGGTTTGAATCAATAAGACTTACAAACAAAACCTTAAAATAACCACTCTCCTCATGTCAAATGACTAATATGTGTGCAATATCCATGAACAGTAATAAGCATGAGACAATATATATATATATATATAGAATATGCAATAAGTGAGTTGTTTTGAAATATAGGTTGAAGTTTTTAACCTTTTAACTCCCCCTATGTTAGTGCTTTCTCATTTAGTATGTAGTTGCTCATAGGTCACTAAATTTAAATTTCTAAGTCTCATACCCTAACCACTTGTATGTCTTATGTGGGTTGAGTGACTCCCCCTCACTCTCACATCTTCCCTCACCACACAAATGTTGATTCTCTCCCCCTTTTTGGCAAGAATTGACAAGTACATAGATGAATGTAGATAATGTCAAATAGAGAATGAGGAGAGATGGGCAAAAATATACATAGCATTAAAAAGGTAAAAAGCCCAGTGGGTTACAGTTAAATGTGCAAAAGAGCATCATCCCTTGCATACAAGACATAATCATTAAATATAACAAGAAATGCCCTTATAGTGCATAATCAGCTGTACAAAGAAAATATAAGTGACACCCCAAGTCACTCAGAATCACTTCTTGTAGAGGCAATGACCTACTCAACCCCACCAACTTGCTGGTTCTCCTCATCATCATCCTTATAGTCATCATCCTAATCATCATCTCTAGCATCATCTCCATAACCCTCTTTATCTCCCTCTGCCTCTTCATCTCCATCATCCTAGACTGCCTCTTCTCTAACCACCCCAGCTCCTGGTGCAACGATGGCCTCATCCTTTGATTGAGGGTTTGCTCGCATCTGTGGAGAATGCACCTCAAAGCCGGTCTCCACCTTGGGCTAAGACTCAGACACACTCACAGATCCTAAGAGGATGGGATGTTCTAGATGATCAACATTGTAGCACATTGCCAATTGCTTCTGGTTGGAAGCTAGGGTCTTCTAATTCTTCAAGACCTTGGTAACTGTCCTGACCAGAGTGTGAAAAAGGGTCATCATCGAGGTACAGGCAGAGATGGTGCGTGCACGAGAGGGGCCAGAAGTGAGGCCAGTAGTCATGTTGAGAAGGCCCATCTTCTAGAGGGTCCCATGCCTAATGGCCCTCCCATCTTTACGACCCTTAGGTGATACTTTGAAGGGCACCTTCGCCGCCTGGAGAAGATGTGTGATTAGTGTGGTATATGGCAAGCTCCCAGTCGAATGGGTCACCTTATGCGACCGAATCTTCGTATGAAAAAGGATGGCTAAAAGATTGATATGTTGACTGTTGAGGATGCCATCAATGAGGTAGACAGTGTCATTCGTCAACACACTCAGATTGGTGGTAGGGAGTATGTTGTACGTGAAGATGCGGTGGAAGAGTTGCACAATAGGCCGACACCACTTGTGCGGCAGATGATAGGGCCAGTTCATCAACTTTTTGCACAGGTTTTCCACCATGCCGCCTTTCTACAGTGAATTGGATATGCCATAGGAGTTAGAGGATGAGGTACCCTAAATAACTTAGACAAGATGGTGGGGTTATGACTTGCACTGGTGTGTTGCACACTATCGTCTAGAAGGAGAGTGCCTCATTAATGTTGAACATATTCATATAGAAGACGCAAATGATCTTTTCTTGGATGGGGCTTGATACTAATATGAAGGGCATCCCTCTCCTCCTTTCTAGCGTCTCTGTCAATCGAGCCGTCCATAGGATCTCAGCATTAATTATTCACTCGCTGATAATGAAGCGATAGGAGAAGATACATTGATACCGATCCAGACTCACGGTATCGCAACATGGTGAGAAGGAGGCCATAGGCCTCTTTAACTGTTGACGAGCTAGAGACTCCATCATTGGTCACTTTTCTGGGTTTCGAGGAGGGTTGTTTGAATATCTACCCTTTGAAGTAGTCTTCTTTGTGCGTGGAGGCATGATCTCTAGGAGATAATATAAGATCTCAAAGAGGGAACCCAAAAATGGTGAAAATGGAGCTCTAGGGAAAAACTAGAGTTCGTTTGATGTAAAAATGAGGGAAAATGAATTGTTTCTCCTTCTTAAAATCGCATGCAAAATTTTTAGAGAGAAATGCCCCCAAAATCGATTGTGAGTTTTGCAAACAATTTAGGCCAAATCGATTGTGAGTTTCACAATTAGTTTGGGGAAAAAATGATTTCAAAATGAAAAATTGATTTCAAATGTGGATTTTTTGGACTTTCATCCTTTTTCTAAGGTGGGATCCTTCCATTCACTACCACACTTCTCCCCATGCATGCCTAACTCCATGAGCATCTCCACATGCCACCATCACGTCAGGAGAATCATGCATGATCCTCTTAGATGATGCACAAGTCTATGTCACTCTGAAGATATTCAAACCGCTTGAAATCAAGAGGTTTGGTTAGAATATCTACTAATTGATCTTCGGTCTTGACATAATCCAAGGATACAACCTTTTCCTCCACCAATTGGTGGATGAAATGGTGTCTTATGTCAATGTGCTTTGTCTTAGAATGTTGGATAGGGTTCTTAGAGATGTCAATGACACTCTTGTTATCTATAAATAGACTCATAGGGCCTTATTCCAATTCGTAGTCTTGTAGCATTTTCTTTATCCACAAGAGTTGGGTGCATACACTACTAACTATAATGTATTTAGCCTTGGCAATTGATAAAGAGATAAAGTTTTATTTCTTGTTATGCTAGGAGACAAGATCGTTGCTTATGTAGAAGAAATCTCCACTCGTGCTCTTGCGATCCTCCACATCTCCAGCCTAATTAGTATCTGAGTACCTAGCTACCTCAGATGTGGTATCAAATAGGTATCACAACCCAAACTCCGTAGTCTCATGGACATACCGGATAATTTTTTTAACTGCCTTAAGATGTGATTCTTTGGGGGGCAGCTTGGTATCTAGTACATGCACCTACACTGAATGCAATGTGTAGTCTACTTGTAGTCAAATAGAGAAAACTCCCAATAATGCTCCTATAGTAGGTGGAATCGACCTTAACTCCCTTGAGATCTTAGTGATCTTGTCACTTATGCTAATAGGTGTGCTATTGGTTGGGATTCTCATAATCCAAACTTGGAAACAATGTCTCTGACAAACTTGGTTTAGCTCAAAAAGATGTCATCATTTGTTTGCTTCATTTGTAGACCTAAAAAGAACTTTAGTTCTCCTTCTATACTCATCTCAAATTCTAATTTCATTGTTTGGGTAAAACTATGAGACATCTTCTCACTGGTAGATCCAAAAATGATGTCATCTACATAGATTTGAGCAATGAGTACATGACCATTTTACTTTTTGACGAAAAGTGTTTTGTCAACACTTCCTCAATCAAAATGGTGATCATGAAAAAAATTTGTGAGTCTTTCATACCAAGCTCTTGGAATTTGTTTGAGACCAAACAAAGCCTTCTTGAGCTGGTATACGTAGTTAGGAAAATGAGGGTCTACAAATCCCTCAAGTTGCTTAATGTATACTTCCTCTTGGAGAATTCCATTTAGGAATGCACTCTTGACATCAATTTGATATAACTTGAATTTCAAATAATATGCTATAGACAGGAGGATTTTAATGGACTCCAACCTTGCAACAGAGGTAAATGTCTCCTCAAAATCAATGTCTTCTATCTAGGTATACCCCTTTGCAACCAGCTTGGCCTTGTTCCTACTCACTATACCATTTTCATCATGTTTGTTATTGAATATCCATTTAGTACCAATGACATTCTTGTTAGTAGGCCTTTCTGTAAGAAACCATACATAATTCCTTTGAAATTAATTTTGTTCCTCTTATATGGCTAGGATCCAATTCGGATCATTTAGAGCTTCTTTAACTCGCCTTGGCTCTATTTTAGAGGTGAAACATAGGTGACTATAGATGTTTTCTATTTGTCTCATTGTCTTCACTTCAATGTTAGGATCACCAATGATGTCTCCTTGTGACAATCCTTTGGTGAGCCTTTTGTCCTTGGGTTGAAGTTGAATTTCTTTAACTTCTTCCTCAGAACTTGATTGAGAAGAGTACTCTTCTTGATCTTCTTGGGATTTCTCAATCTCCACTTGAGATGAGCTCTCATTCTCATGATCAGTCAACACCACTAGCAAGTTTCCTTACTCATATGTTGTCTCAAGGTCATCTACCATCACATTAATTAACTCCTCCACCAAGCGAGTCCTAATGTTATAGACACGATAGGCTTTACTAGTTATAGAGTATTCTAAGAGCATGGCCTCATCGCTCTTCTCATTAAACTTGCCTAGATATTTTTTATCTCGAAGAACATAACAAGTGTTGTCAAATACTTTAACCATTGACTTTCTACCACTCCATAATTCATATAGAGTTTTGGATGTACCTGATCTAAGGTAGACTCGGTTAAAGAAATAGCACGTAATACTAATTACCTCAACCAAAAACCTCTTGGCTATGTTTTTGCTTGAAAGTATAGTTCTAGCCATGTTTAGAAGAGTCATACTCTTCCTTTCAGCCACCCTATTTTGTTGGGGAGTTTTTTAGGTTGAAAACTCATGTTTCACTCCTAACTCTTCACACCAATTTGAAAATTTATGATTCTCAAATTCTCTTCCATGATCACTTTGGATTCTTTTTATGATTAAATCTTTCTCAACTTGAATCCGTTTGTAAATCTTTAGAAATTCATTTAACGCTTCAAATTTCTCCTTTAGGAATGCTACCCAAGTGTATCTAGAGAAATCATCAACTACGACCATGAAGTACTGCTTCCCTTCTAGACTCCCAGTTCTAGTTGGACCAATTAAGTCCATATGAAAAAGTTCTAGGGGTCTAATAGTCCCAATAGATGTGACTTTCTTATGTGATATTCTAGTTTGCTTCCCCATTTGACACCATTTGCATATTGGGTTGTCAACCTGGCTTAGCTTGGAAAGGTCCTTGACTATCCCTCTCTTGCTAAGTCTTGCAAGATCCCTAAAGTTGAGATGCCCCAATCTTTGATGTCATAGATTGGTCTCATCCCTTTAGGTTAAAAGAAAAGTGTCCCCTTATTGGGAATGTGGGTCAATGACATAACAGTTGTCACTTGTCCTTACTCCTTCGGCTTGGATGTTGGATTCCTTGTGATCCTTAATCACACATCCATTTTTACCAAATTTCACTTTATAGCCTTTGTCGCATATTTGACTAATGCTAATCAAATTGTGCTTAAAGCCTTGCACATAAGAGCTTTGGTGAATTGTGGAATCCTAGGGGCTACAATAGTTCCTACCCAAAGGATTTTGATGGTATTTCCATCATCAAATGTGACATATCCACCTTGAGCTTCCTCAAGTTTGGTAAAAAGTTCTTTCTCACTAGACATATGCCTAGAGCACCTGCAATCAATGTACCACCTTAATGAGCTTCTGGCTCTTAGTGCGTTGTGGATGACCAATACTTTGGGTCATCCTTCCTTACCCAAACTTTCTTAACCTTTGAAGGTTGAAAGGTTTACCATTTGACACTTTGTTGGGCTAGGTCCTTCTTTCTTTGAAGGTTTCTATTTTCAATGTTTTGAAAATAGCTTCTCTTCTTGACATTCTTCCCATTTGATGTTTTCTTTACTTGCATTCTTTGGGACTTAATGTCATTTGTCCTTTTTTCTACAATCACCTTTCATGTGCCCTTATAAACCACAATAGTAGCAATAGAATGTAGGCCTTCTTGGTGGATGGGATTGTATTGTCATCCTTCTAGATTGTTCATTGTAGAAAGATTGAGGGCCTCTTCTAGGATTCTCATTTTAACTAGATTTTACTCTAGTCTTCTTAGAAGTGGAGGCTTTCACTTGAGCTACTCTATAAGTAGAAGTCCTTTTTGCTAGATATTTATTCCATGTCTCCTTGGCATAAGAATATGGTTTGCTCATTCCTTGAGCTCCTCTAGAGTAAGATGCTTGGTTGGCTTGAGATTTACTCTCAACCACTTATGCATAGGATCTTGATTGAGGTTGCATAAAATTCTTCCAATCTCTACCTTGTCCCATAAGTGTTTTACCTTTGAATGAGGTAATTGTGTTCTTCTCAAGCTTATTAGACCTTTTGGTAGATCTAAGAGGATCCACCTTTTCTTTTCCCTTATGTAAGGGTTGTGGAGGTGGTTGAGTAGATCTTTTGGCTTTAACAAAGCTACTTTTAAGCTTTTGAGTTGAAGTGGAGGCTATGGCCTCGGAATAATCAAGTCTGGTCATATCCCCATGCTCTTTGTCCATTTTAAGCATCTTATCAAACTTCCAATTTCCTTGAGCAAACATTGAGATGTTTTTCCTCTTATCTTCTTTAAGCTCCTTGATTTGTTTGAGTTAATCAAGGAAATTCCTTGTGAGTTAAGCACAAGTCAAGTTGAGAGCTTTGTTCCCCTCATTAAGTGTTTTGACTTGGTCTTCCAACTCTTGGATGAGTGAATCATCACTATGAGACTCATCC
>JAOXJP010272882.1:0-20036 GCA_025762735.1 Platanus orientalis
TACAAGTATTAGGTAAGGGTATTTTGGGAGTTTTACATGATATTAGGTTTAATATGTCTATTTAAAGGCATAATATATGTAAGGAGGGGGTTTTTTAACGTGAAAGAGAAATTGTGATTTAGATCCCACGAGTGGATTGTTTCCTTCCTCCCCTTCTCTCATCTCTTCTCTACCAATCTCTCTCAATCCTCTTCTATTTTTAACTTCCTTCTAATTCTTCTTCTTCCTCTTTAATTCTTATTTTTAAAATTTTTTTTTATATTTTCTACAGTGTTTTTCTACAGAAACAATAGACAGTGTTTGACGAGAATCCATATATCTCTCACATTTCTCATCCTTTCTTTAAGAAATTTTGTAGAGGCCTTCCTAACCCCTGGGCGACCCAAATAAGGAGGGAGTTCTTTGCATTCAACCTCATCCTATTGAATAGGATCAAGCCTAAGGCAGGTCCAACGGCAGCCCTTATCCAAGTCAAATAAATGGAATTTTTTTTTGAAGCTTTGGATTGAATCCAGCTTTCAAATCAACTCCTTTCAAGAGATCTAGACAAGTATTGAATGAGGTAAAATCAGTAGTTCGAAATCTTCAGCCGTTAAGAAGCAATGATCAATTCTGTGTGACACTGTTTGAGAATTTGCTACAGTACTCTATACCAGAATCACGATTTTGAATTTTATAATATAACGTTTTGGAATTTCTTATATTTCTTATTAGAGGAATTCTAAAAAAAAAACCGCGTAGAGACTTTTGGGTCTAGAAATTTTCTGTCGGGTATTTTAGTAATTTTCCAATTTTTGGGGAAAATTACGGATTTGGCCCTAGATCTAAATTTTCCAGATTTCACACTTGGATAGTTATTTGATTCTTGAAGGTTGGCTTTATACAGTTCAGCATTTACTTCCGCATCAATAGGTAGAGTTAAAAAACAAAAACAGCATCTGCCATTTAAGATAGCAAACTAAAATTAAGATAACTAGAAGAATAAATAAAGTAATATACTTCAAATTCCTGGTTAAGAGGCATTGTCTTCAAGTCAAAATGAAAACAATAACATGGAATGGAAACTAAAGGGGGAAAACAAAAAAATAAAAAAGTAGAATAGTGAATATAAGAGACATGCATAGATATATCAGAAGCTCCATTATTTCGAACAATAGAAAGAGCTACTAGCTACAATTTTCTTTCAATAAAAATCCACCATAAAAGATTCGAAAAATACAAGAACAGGAAACTGATTGGAGAAAAGTGCTTACAATGGAAAAAGTATGATCATTAGAATCACAAACATACCTTTACACCCCCACCAAGAAAAGGACAATCAAAGACAGCTCGTGCAATTGATGATTTAATGTTGTAACCTGCTCCAAATCCGACTTTTGCTTCTTTATAGCACTCAAAGATCTGTACACAATACCATTAAACTTCTATATAAATATCAAGAAACAACGGAAGGAATAAATGAAAAAGTTGAATGGGAAGTGCAACAGAAAGAGCAGCTTTTCTATTATGTTGGAAGGTTGGAGCACATAGAATCATCATCATCAATTGTCAAACCTATTGTAGTGGTGATGCAGAGCAAGAACGAGCCCATACTCAAATTTGATGGGTTTATGTAAGGGTATTTTGGGAATTTTGGGTTTAATAATTTTGTATGGCAAAGATTTTTTATTTAGTCAATTTTAGGCTAATCTATGTAAGTTTCTCGTCAGTCAGTTCAAGGATTTTTATTTATTTCCAAATAGAATAGGTTTTATTTAATTTAAAGAAAGTGAATGATTATTATTTCCATCACTTTTCTTTAAGCCTAATTTTGGGAGGTCGAAACTAACCTGTTTAGGCTGATTTTGGTGTCATTTAAAAGTTTATTCAGCTACCTTTCCAACAACACCAAGATCTTGAGAATCCGATGTAATTTGAGAAAGTTATTGGTGTGACTCCATTGGTATTCTCTTCACTTTCTATATCCCTTTTTAATGTTATTTATTTTTACTGTTGTTTGTCTATTAAAGAAACAAATCAGCCTTACATCTTACGTCAATTGTCAAACCTATTCAATTTGCTGAAATTCTGTATCAGACCTGGTCTTTTATCTATTTTATATATTGATCCTTATTGGTTTAGCCTGAAATTTTGGGGACTTGTTCTTTAGATGTTGACCTAAGGTCTTGCTAAATTTCGTCTTTATTGGATAGCCCTAACCTTAGTTTCTATAGCTTTCATTCTCTCCAGCAATCCGTCCCTTTTGGTTCAGTCTTGGGTGATTTCTGAATACATCCTAGGATCTATTCTAACCTATTAGAATCTGTCCTAAGGTCATAGTGGACCCATAACCCACAGGTTTACAGTACCCCTAGGCTGTCTTGCATCAAGTGGAATCATCAGCCTGCCAAAGAAAACCATGGCAATCACCAAAAGCTTAACAGTTT
The DNA here is from genome assembly GCA_025762735.1 of Platanus orientalis. Taxonomy (NCBI): domain Eukaryota; kingdom Viridiplantae; phylum Streptophyta; class Magnoliopsida; order Proteales; family Platanaceae; genus Platanus; species Platanus orientalis. Next base: position 2,427 of record JAOXJP010272882.1, read on the forward strand.
TCTTTGGTCTTGACTAGGGCTAAACAAAAAGGTCACAGTATAAATGAGAAGTATTAAAGATCTGATGTAGCACAAAAGAGAAGATACCAAAACTTGATGTAGGATATCCCAAGAGATTTAAATAATTATTAAAGTATAATGCGGAAGCAAATAAATCAAGAATTCAAAGTTTAGACCTTCAAGTAGCCACAAAATAAGAAAAAACAAAGAATAGAATAACAAAAATAGAGTTTAGAGGAATATCGGATGAAAAGAAAAAAAAAAACCCAAATGGATATTTCTATAAATTTAGACAAAATTACCAAAATGCCCTTCTAGTGCATTAGAAAATTTCAAAAACATTAGGGCACATTCTGACGTGTTCAAAGGTCCTACAATCCCAATTTCATGAATTTTGAATGAGATTTGTTAGTTCAAATCATGAAATCTCAAAAAATAGGTCCTTGAATGGAGGTTTTATTGAAAACCTGAAAAATTTTGGTTTTCCTAATAAAGAAGAAGAAGATAAGAGAAGAAAAGCGATAAGAGAGATATCTAGGAGAGTGAGGGAACTCACATGTGCAACTAGGGTGCTACAACCCGATAGAGGAGAAGGGAGCCATGAGAGTGGCATCACCTTATGGGAAAGAAGAAGGCCCACAATCACTTGGGAGACCACTCAATATCACACACAATTTTTATTTAATCTTCATTGTCTTAATCAAGGAGAGGAGCTGCCTTTATATAGACTTACATCCTAAAGAATTTAGAATTTTCTAGAAAAGTAAACTTGTTAAAAAATACAAACTTGATTCATAAGCCACATTAGTAGGCCCCATACTTTTTGACTTATTGACACAAAATACTATTTACGTCATTCACTGATTCCCCTTCCATAATTTGGTCATAACTTTCCCAAATCACCTCAGATTTGTGCAATCTTGGTCTCGTTAGAAAGGTAACCGAATAACCTATCTAATGACACCAAAATAAAGCCAAAAAGCCAAGTTTTGACCCTTGAAAACTTGGGGTAAAAGTAAGTGATGTGATTACTCTCTAAAAAAATCCCAACAAAACTTTGGCACCATTGACCTTATTATATGGACACATAAATAAATGTTCCCTTATTATATGGACACAAATAAATGTTCCCTCCTATTAGACCCTTACTAAACTCACATAACATTCTTGCGTGAATCTAGCTCTTTTGTGGGGTGGCACACACATAATTCTTGCTTGATTGTCCGCATCAAGATCTTTCCTTTGCTAAATGAGTAAGGCCTATGCATCTTCCATAAAATTGACTAGAATAGGACAAGACACATGGATCTATCAAGGAGAATAGTCTCTTACGAGAAAAAGTTAACAGACTTGTTGCCTTACGAGCATGGAACAAAGTAAATGAAACATCCTATTAAAGACATCTCATTGATTGCTTGTGGATTTGACATGGCATTATTTTATTTTAAATTCATAATAGGGGAAAGGAAATCCCCGAAAGAGATTTACAATGATAATCTCAAAAGAAACTATAGCAGCCATGGCAGTTACATTCCTTGTAAAGAACTCATGAAGCAGCCATAGCATGGCTTGACAAGAATCTACCTCTATGAAAATCCCAACTTAAAAGGGAAATTCAAGGGGTTTCTTGGCCATGGGCCCCACATGGATCCGTCTTTGAGAACCATGATTGTGCCATGTCAAAGAGGATTCAAACTATGGGACACAAAGGGATTAGTGTAAGTAAATAAGATGCTGTCTTTTATTTATATAATTATAAATGTATATTTTTAATTTTATATTTGGTCTAGGTTCATTTTTCAAGCTTATTTTTGTGTTTGGGTCATAGTTCAAGTCTAATAGGCTTAAATTAGTTTAATTCTGATCTTCCACAAAGCCTATATCCTGCAGCATCTGCAAAACAAGTAGCAGGAAAAGCCAATCTCCTCCCATATACAGCAAAGGGTGGAATGGTAGGCAGCCACTGTTTACTTTCCCAAACTCATTTGCTACACACGCTGACAGGTCATATATACAACTTATTTGATCTACTTCAAAGTAGATCTAAGTCAATGGGTCCCACATCTCCTTTGCCATCTTCAAGAACAAGTATGTACTGCTGATATCCGGTTGCATGGAATGAATTAACTAGAACATAATCAATGCATTTTCTATTCTCCATTTGAGTAGGTAGAATCCTCTGGATTACGGACTTTAGCCTTCCCTAAAACATACTCCCATTTCTCCCTGTCCATAAATCAATAATTTAGCTGATTGTAACCATGGTAAAATTGGAAAATTGGTGCCATCCAGTTTAACTGTGCTGATTTGTGCATAGAAGTTATTGGACTGTTCAACTCCAAGACTTTCTCCCAGCCTCCCACCACTGGATAAGCTATTAGATTGGCTAACCTCTGACATTATGCCACTTCCAAATCACAACCACAGACTCCACGCATCAAGGAGCAAAATACTAAACACACTCACTGCGTATGATCTGAAATCAAATAACATTGTGCCAAAACAAAACCTAGCTTCAGCCGAAAAAAAAGTTAAATCAACTTCATGCAGCCAATGCCCAACGTATACATGGCTTCTGGCCAAGATTAGTGAGCTGGATTTAACCAAAACAGCCCTAATTGAAGTAGAATAGAATCTACTTAACACATCACAACCTTCCTTCACATATCACAGGGTTACACAACCCACGAACAGCATTACTTAGTGTTGTACAGCCTTCAACCATCAAAAATCACATTAAAAGGTGTTCATCACAGCAGCTAGACATCTCACATGTCCAAAAACATTCGAAAATACTAGCAGCAATCATCAATCAGCACATAGAACTGATCTGACTTGAGACCATCAAAAACAAAAAAATAAAAATAAAAAGCTAAAACAACATTTGAAATACAAGTTCATCATACTGACCTCCACAGTACTTTCAAACCATCAATCGAGAAGCAATTCAGTGTCACATATCATCAAACTAGGCAGCTAACACCACTAATCACATCATTCATTCGAAAATAGGTGAGAATTTCAAAGAACCCGAAGGGCAGTAAGACTCTTGTAGATAAACAATCACTGAGTCCTCAATACTCAATGGATTGGACTGAAACTTGTTTCCCCGGGTTTCTGAGATTGTATAGGACTAAGATCTACAGTCCTATTAGAGTTAATACACACACACACATAAAATAAATAAAAAACATCAAAGATCATACAAGGCAGTTTTCAAGGATTTCTTGGTCAATACTGGGCATGAAACAAGCACAATGTGTTCTGTAATCAAATGAAGATTGGAGAACCACATGTTCTACTGCCAGTTTTCTGCAAAGGGGTAGCAGCATGTGCTTCAACTATTTACTTTAGATCCCATCAGCCAACATGATTGAATGAAGAAATCAGATATGTGGAGGTGACCTTGGCCAATTCAATATGACTGGGACCAAGTTTGAAATTCTCAATGGATTATAGATCTTTCACCCTGGAGAAAAGGGAAAAATAATGGAAAGTATCAAATAATAGAAATTGCAGAATTTGGAGAAAGAAAGGGTAACACGTGGAACGATTCAATGAAACCTCAACGACTGTTGCTCATAATAAAAAATAAAAAACCTATGGAGAACAACCACAAACTAAAATCTAAGGAGAACATGGGGTAGAATTGTAAGGGATCCTATTCTCTAGCAGTGGGAAACTTCCAATTCTAGATTGAATTGAACTTGAAACACCTTTCCAAAGAAAGTTGTTTAATAGTCTCCTAATTTAAATTGGAAACTATTAGAATTTCCACTAATTGCAATAATATCAATCAATACATTGCAATTGAACCAGCAAAGTTTAAAAATTTGCAGGCGATCCCTTTCCCGAAGTTCACTTTTTAAATCAATCCTTCCACCATCAATATTCCATATATGCCAATTGAATTAGAAGAAATCATTCCCTGTCGTCTCCCTGCTTTTGTAATGACTTATTTATTATGTGCCCCACATTTCAATGTAAATCTCACACATAGATATGTAGCCCATAATTAGGCATCACCCTTTGATAGTATCAAAGTTACACAGATAACACATGCATACACACAGATCCCTTTGGTCAAAGGATAATTATCCAATTGCATGAGACCATCTCTAAAACCCCAACAGTGATAATGACTATGGAGTGTTCTAGACTTCTAGTCAATCCAGTTCAGTGTGTTTACCTGTTATACATACCTAAGAGTTTGCCTAACGTCCACTACCCAGTAGTTGAAATGCACTACCCTACATAGTGTACCAACATGACATGTGTTAACCATATGTGAGTGTGACACACTGACACCCAATACACACACATAAAAAGAAAAATTTGAGACATAAGGTACCGAAAGTCCATATCTCTATCATGGATCCATTATCACCAACATGAGCTTTCTATGAGAATGCCTAAGGGTCCTATGTCATCCTTGCATGTCACATGAAATAACATACCTATAATATCTAACATGCGTTCAATATTTATAATAGTTAAATACTCAGAACCTTGATTGGCTTTTAAAGGTATACATATCTAAAAGTTTCTTTATCATTTCCCTTGCATTAGGTTAGGTCAAGAACCAGCTATAAAAACCCACTCAAACCATTTGAACATTTAAACATGTGGATGTATAGCTTTATTATGTAATACATTTTATCACTTCTGAACCCTTTAGGGTCTTGGACACATGTGACAGCATGTCACAAGGGTATCAGTTTCCTACAACCATCATAGATGATTGTCTTGCTTATGTGATGATTTCTAAGAGTATATCAGTGCTTATTCCATTGAATCCTGTAGTTTTATCTTAAATTTCTAACACTCCATAACTTCCATGGTGTTTACAATGTTTCCATAAACTTCCACAAGTCAATTCCACTTCCACTGAGACCTAAGTTTAGAACAAAACAGAAGTTTAAATTTGGTTGTGTAAGCATAATGAAAGGAAACACTGGTAAATTGTCAAAACTCACACTACTCAACTCAACAGAGCCTTATCCCAAATACTTTAGGGACAGCTACACATACCTTCATCTGTCATTTTACTCCATCTAAAGAAAAGCATGCCACTAATTCAGAGGCACTCAGAGTCTTTCCTCACTACAAAATAACAAGTCAATTCTGGCCTCTCTTCATTTTAATGCCTTCACCTTGCAGATCTCACTACTTCTCAATGGTGCAATCATTGGTCTTCATCATACATGATCGCACCAACTCAGCCAACTTTCAGTCATCTTATCACCTATTAATGCTACCCCCAAGCTCCCGCGAATACATTCATTTCTAATACTACCTTTCTAGTCTTGCCACCCATCCAACTCAACATCCTCATTTCAGCTACAATTATTGTATATGCTGTTTCTTGGCTACCCAATAATTGCTCCATGAAGCATAGTTGGTCTTATATGAGAAATCACACTGCTCAAATCCATCCGGTATTCATTTATCATTTATCACACTACTCTAATTCTATGAGCAACACCCTCTTCTATCACTCCTTCCTCATGGATGATTGGACCAAGATAACAAGAATCAATCCGGGTTATATCTTTGTTATCAATCTTAACTACTCCCTTGTTTCTACTTTCTGCTACAGTATATTCTGTTTTAGTCTGGTTTATCTAAAACCTATTTAATTCTAAAACATCCCTCCATGGTTCTAACTTGACACTACCTCTAGTCTCATTAATCAAAACTAACTGCAAAATAAAGATAAGATCATCATGGACCCAAACTAGTTCAAAATATATATTGGGTTACATAATTAACAATACAAGGTTGTGAATAATTCCAGCAGAAGTGAAGATGGTGGAGAAAACTTACTTTTATTACTTCTGGAATACTGAGTTCCTTTGTTTTATTATGTGGTGTATCAAGAAGTTTTGTGTACACCTCCTGCAATTCCACAGCTATATCAACATTATATAGGTTAACAAAATTTGAGAATTTTAACAGAAATCCAAGAAAAACTTACAGACACAAGAACAGAGATAGCATTGATGCACAACAAAACAGCATTATTCGCACTCTTCAAAGCCTCGGCTAAAGTTACTGCTTCCTTTTTGAGTAGTGCATCAGTGTCCACCACTGCAAATCAAAACAACAACAACAAAAAAACACGATACCAAAAGTTATAGATTTTAATTTATAAAAACACCTACAATATAGACAGATAGAGAGATAGATGAAGCCCAGTATTCTGGTGGAACACAACAGGCAAGGCTGCAAGGGTTTCTGTTGTGACCCCAATCTGACACGTGCAGCTGAGTTGGCAATTCAAATAAAGCTTCACATGGAGGAGAAGGAAGGAGGAAGAAGAACGAGATTGGGAAGAAATCTTATGCGGTTTGAATCCCGCTGTAAGTATGTATTCATTCCATTTCTTATATTAGGGTTATGATGTATAATACCCATGGTACCCCTAAATGTATACATCGGACAAGAAAAGACCATTATACCCTCAAATGATAAACTGCTACATTCCCCCTCAAGTTGGTATGTAGATAGAACACATACCACAGGTCAGAAATTCTGGACTGCTTTGGTAACGCCAAGTTTTTTCACAAGGTGGCAAACGGGAGAAAGATAAAAAATATTGTACCAAGCCTGTTGATTAATGGAGAGGAAGTGGTAAATTTTGAGGAGGTTTCAAATGAAGCAATTCGGCACTTCTTGGAGTTATACAAAAGAGAAAGGGTGGATACAGTTAGACCTTATATATCCAATTTGTGTGACAAAAGGCTTCCAAGTAATTTGTGGGCAGAATTGGAGATCCCTTTTTCAATGGAGGTTAAAGAGGCAGTTTTCAGTATGCAAAAGGATAAGGCGTTAGGACCGGATGGATTTTCTATGTATTTTTATAATGTGTTGGAAAATAATCAAAGAGGATTTAATGAAGATTTTTGTTGAATTTTATGAAAGGGGTGAATTGAGTCAAGGTATGAGATAAACCTTTATTGTCCTAATTCCTAAGAAAGAATGGGTAAAGGCGCTATCCGAGTATCATCCAATCAGTCTTGTATGCAGTCTATACAAAATAATATCTACGGTGTTATATCATTAAGGTTGAGGAAAGTTATGGGGAAGGTAGTTTCCAATACTCAGAGTGCTTTCATTAGTGGAAGACAGATTACAGATGGGATCTCATGATTGCGAGTGAATGTGTGGATGATCGGAAAAAATCTAGGAAGGATGGAATTGTATGCAAGCTCAATTTTGAAAAAGCTTACAACAAAGTGGATTGGGATTTTCTCGTCTAGGTATTATCTATGAAAGGGTTCGGTGATAGATGGATGAAAGGATGTGTGCAATGGCCTTATTGAATGGTATGTCGAAAGGTTTCTTCTCTTCAACTCGTGGAATGAGAAAAAAAGACCCATCATCCCCATTTTTATTTTCCCATGTACCAGATGGACTGAGTGCAATCCTACTAAAAGCCAAAAAGGCTAGATTAATAGCAGGATTCCAAGTGGGGGAAAGGCATCAGCCAGTGACACACCTTCAATTTGCAGATAATATAATCCTATTTTTATAGCACCTCACTAGGGATTTGAAATCCAACACATGAGTAGAAAAACAATTCATGAGAAAAGCTGCAGTTTGGATGCAGTCCAATAAGTCTTTGGAACATTCATTTCAAACATAAGTGCTTTGGCAATCTCCAAGAGATGCCTATTCTTCTTTTCAAGTATCCTCATACGTATGTATTCCACCACTATATATATATATATATATATATATATGGGTTATACATCCAACAGTGAAAATACCATTAAGTCCCCAGTGAAGACTATAGGCCACTATAAACATCTACAGCCATCTCTTGTTCTAAGACCACCTTCAAAAACGGATTCTCCAATACTCTTGTCCTGGTTTCAGCCTTACCCCTTCTTCTATCGAACCCATCAAAGTTACAGCAAGCAAAGTAACAACAAAAAACAAATGGGTCTCTCCAAAATGCTAGTGCATTCTGCAATATCCAGGGGTACAGCTTGTGTAGAGATGTAGTTCATCATTTCACTAAAGGATTCTTAAAGTGTGTAACAATGAGATCTATAGCAGTTGCAGAGCACATCTAATTTGAATTGCAGGGAAAGAAAAAACAGAAAAGAAAAAAAAAAAGTTAGATGATACCACGATCTGTAATATCTAGCAAATAGGCAGAGGTGAAGAGATCTAAGGTTTTTAGTTTGCAGTGATAACGGTAATGGAGTCTGGGAACTGGGATTTGGTGAACTGGATCTGGCTTTGTTTTCCACCGTACTTTTCCACTCTTGAGTTGAGGGCAATGGAGGCAACTTCATTACGGTATCTGTTGAGTAAAGCCCAAGGTATAATAGGGTTCAGACAATGCTTGGTCGGGCGAAGTGAGAATTGAAAAATAACCACGCTTCGCTACTGACTTCAATTCCGCAGGTTTAACCCGTCAATTCCACACTCCAATTCCTCCATAGAATTGGTGATTTCCATTTCTGTCCCATCCAAACTACATAACTATAATTAAATAACGGAAATAACAATTCCGCCCCCCAATTCCATAAATCCAAACACAACCTTAGAAAAAAGTAGTTCCTTTTCCAAGTATTCCCTACTTGCTTGAGTCTAGCCCAAAATTAATCAATGAAGTTAAAACAATAAGAATCTAATACACTTACAGCAATCCCTCAAACTGCGAATGAAATTTATATGTGGGTATATATAATTGTTCTTAGCTTAAGTATTTTTTTTATATCATTAATTTCTAACCTTTTAAGAGAAAAAGGATAAACATATTTAATATATACATGTCATTGTATCTAGACCCTCACCAACACAAAAGTTTGTGTGCTCCCGGAGTTTGTTTACCAAATCCTTCACCTGTAAATTCAGTACCATCAAACTTCTAAAGTAAGCCTACATACTTGAAAGCAAATCATCATAATAGTACTTACCCAAAAAAAATCATAATAGTAACTTCCATGAATAAAAAAGGGGTAAATTACTATATCTATCATATTTAGCAAATGAAATTACTGATTAAATACAAAAGATTTATTCAAGGTCAACTTTAAGAAAATGCATGTTCATGAATGACAGCTCAAAAATCCATGGTAACTTTGACATTGAGGTGTGAGAGAATATTACATATAAAAACTCATAGAAGAACCTTTTTTTTTAATTATTTTGGATATGTAAGTGAGTCTGAAGTTAGTTGTTAGTAGGTGAAGAGTATTTGAAAGTTAAACAGTAATAGAAGTTGAAGACTTGTAGGAGAAAACATGGTTTTAAGAATCAACATATTTCCCAATATTCCATGATATGTTTCCATTTATAGAGGTAAACCTAGCCGTAATGTTCCCAAAACACATCTTAACCTTTCAATACATTTCATATAGTTTTAACTAAGTGTTAACCATATAAATACATTTTTTCTGTTGACAAGTATGGAAATGTCAACCAAAGAATTAACTTTCGGAAACTCCACTGTGTATGCTTCCTCCTTTTCTCTTTTATCTTCAAGTCCAATATTTTAAGTGTTGTGGTTAAGAACAACCTTTTATTTTGATTTAGTTTTTTTTAATAATCATACTTAAATTATACACAATACATTATCAATGGCCCCATGAACCATTTTCTTCAATTTCCAATGGAAGAATAAAAGAATGCATCTTCACATCTAATTGTTTTTATTAACAATACCTGAGAAAGTACTTTGTGTACATCAACTTATATGATAATTTAGAATTGTGTATCTATAATTTCATTATAATTATCTAAATTATCAATAAATTGTTTCAAAAGTTACACAATGTTTCTAGTGTTTCCACAAGGTCTACAATATTTCAACAAAACGCGTTGAGCATTTTCAACATGTTTCTAATTTTTAAGTGATTGGCATTTCCACCAGCCACATTTAAAACCTTGGGAACAAGTCAGTCATTCAAATTGAGGTTGCTTTGTGGGACAAAGTCCGCTATTGTTCCATCATTTTATTATTAATAAAACTGTTTAGAGATTGGCAGAAAGGCATTACAGAATTTACAGGCAAGATATGAAGTTTTCTCAACTATCAAACAGTAGACTAGAAAGCATACCATACATACCATTTAATAACCCACTAGTACAAGTCAATGGTACAACGATACAAAAACAATATTTATTCGAAATATGTAGTCCATAGAGAAAAATGTTTCTAGAACATATCAACTCTATGAAATATATTTATGTTGTGACAGGGTGATAAATTGTTGAATGAGTACTACATTAGATCAGGTGTTATATGGGAAGAGTTAAATATGCACCAGCCAATAACAAGTGATGTTGGTCAATTAAAGAAACAAGAAGAAAAATTCCAAGTGGCCATGTTTTTATCTCATTTGAATCCTACCTTTCAAACCATTATAGAACATATACTTACTGGTGATGTTCTCTCTCTTAATAATGTATACTTTCGAGGGTCCACAAGAAGCCTTACCATCTCATTTTACATCTAGAGTTTCCACCCTTGAAAATTCAACATTGGTGATTATGGAAAATAGAGGTAGAGGTAGCTCTTTAGGCGCCATGGTAGAGGTAATGTTGGTAGAGGCAGAGGACATGGTGTTGAGGTTAGGAAGTGTACACATTGTGGTAAAACAAATCATACAGTGGATAAATGTTGGGATAAGTTTGGGAAGCTAGTAAGGGCTAATATTACTAGCACTGGTGGTGGTGCTCTAGGATCTACTTCTGGTGATGTTCAATAGCAGTCTACTAGTGACATTCTTAGTGAAAATACCACATCTGTTACTCTTTCCCGTGAAAAATAAACTCCCTGTTACAACAACATTAGTCCATTAATGTACTTTTGGTCCATCTTCTTCTACAGCTACCTTCACTCGCTAAGGTACTGCTTGTCTCAATCTTCTTAGGTTATTGACTCAAGGGCTTCTGAGCATATGACTAGTATGTCATCTCAATTCAATTCTTTTGATTCATCTACATCTCAATTTACTGTTGTACTAGCAGATGGTTCCACACATCCTATTAATGGTCATAGAGTTGTTAACCCCACTCCTCTTCCTCATTATTTTCAAATGTTCTTTATATTCCTAAGTTTCCATTTAGCCAACTTTCTGTGAGCAATCTAACTCAAGTCTTATAATGTTCTGTAACACTCTATCTCTCTTCTTGTATTTTCCAAGACCTTGAGAAAAAGAAGATGATTGGTGATGGACGTGAAGTAAACGGTCTTTATTAACTTGATAGATATCCAAGAGATAGTGCATCTGCATTTAATTCTAGGGTCTCTCCACTAAAATGGCATAGCCATTTGGTTCATCCTTCTTTACAAAAACTTAAGCTTAGTATTCTTTCTTTGTAGTCTGTGTCCAGTTTAGAATGTGAAGTATGCGAATTAGGAAAACAACATCTGTTTGAATTTAGTCATATTGATACTTATGCATATTTTGTAACCTTTGTAGATAACATGACTATTTCTTTTGAAATTTCGTTTAGAATTGTTAACTATTTTCAAATTATCTCACAAAGTTAGAATTCAATACGGCCATCTTAGTCATATACTTTGTTCTGATAATGCTCATAAATATGTTCAAAAAGGCAGTAGTGCCTCTTATAGCTGCATTTGCGTCCGGGTTCATGAGCTTATTGGGCATTGGATGTTTGTTTTGGCGGACTTTGAGTCTGAATGGGTTGCGAGGGTTTAATCTTTGTTTGGCCTTCTTGGCCATTGGCTTTGGCTTTGGCATTGATTTTCTCTATATCCCCTTCTGTCTTGCTTTTGTTTTTCAGTTTTGTTGTATTTTTGTTCCATTCACCGTCCTGGTGAATGTTTTTTTCTTTGGTACTATTTTTCTCTGTTGTTTGTTTTTGTCTCTTTTTCTTAAATAAAATTTCTGTCATCTCTCAAAAAATATATATATTGTTCGAAAAGAATCACAAGAATTTTTTGCTTCAAATGGTACTATTCATCAAGCATCATGTGTAATCTAATGTTCCGTATGCATGTGACTATACTTTTTTGGTGTGGTGCTATATTGACTGCCTATTTCCTTATTAATTGTATTATCATCGTCTGTGTATTATGATCAACTCTATATTTACTTTTATCTGTTACTCTTATTCTGTTTTCTCTTCTTTGCATCTTTGGTTGTACATGTTTTGTCCACATCTTGGACCCACAACATGAAAAGTTGTTTCCTCAAGCATATAAATGTGTTTTCCTTGGATATTCAAAAACTCAAGAAGGGTATAAATGTTATCATCTACCCACTCATCGAATCTTTACAAGTGTTGAATCTGATGTCACTTTTATTAGGGTACCTCTTGAAAATAGTGCACTATCTTATATGGATGTTGATGCAATGCAACATAGTTGATGACGACATGGGAGCAAGGTGGGGCCCACGCTTGGCCTTGGTGGGGTCCACACATGGGAGCACACGAGTATGGGAGTATATTTGGAGTGCTTTGGGTTTGTTTTAGAGACTTTGAGTAGAGAATTTATTAGTTACTTAGAGTTTTTATGAAATATTAGAGCTAGGAATATGGATGTAAATATATTTTTTTTTATGGGGCATAAGAGAACTTATGTAATAAAACCCATTACATGGACTGGTCAACCACTCTTAGAGGGGACCAAATTTTGAATTTTTTTTATTCTTTCCTCTTTCTATTTTCTTTCCTTTATTGATGTAAGGATAGGGGAAACCCTAGTGATGCTTGGGGGCTGTAAAGAGACCCACTTCTCTTATTTTGTCAATGAAGATTTATGAATAAAAATCAAGATTTATTCTCCCACATGAGCAGAACTTTTCCTTCTTCCAGCTGTTGTGCCCAAGTTGGAGATTTAGGTTGTTGATTTCCTAAGCATGAGGTTGGTGATTTCCTCATAAGGTATCTTCTCCTTTTCTTCTTCTTTCTCCTTTCTTCTTTCTTCTTTAACTGTTTTCTGCAATTAGACATTAAAGAATCTTAAATTCATCCATTTCTAGAACACTATCTTGAACTACAACCTGTCCCAGAATTTTTCAAGTAACCATACTTGAAGTTTCCTACATTAAACATTACCCCTACACTTGCTATACCCTGCAGCTACACCTGGGTATGATCTCCTTGAAGTTTTGGTTGTTTGAAGATCACTAACAGTCAACCTACACCTGCGGCCAGACTTAGGTGCATGGATTTACTTTTCTTTGAGAGTCAATCATTCTCTTGTATCCGGAATATCATATACTATTTCTTTGGAAGATTAAACCCAGGTGGAAGTGTTTTATGGGTGAAAGTTTGCTGAAATCATCTTATATACATGATTATATGAAGTTGTGCTTAGAATCTTGCAGTCAAAGGGTTTGTTATATTGTTTAAGTGAAGTTTTCCAGCCTGTGCTGCATCAATAGTAGGGGCATTGTATTCATGTAGTAGGGGCATTGTATTCATGTAGTAGGGGCATTTCTGTCCAAGTACACTTTGAATGGTATACTTGTAATATATTATATTCTTCACATATTTATCTATTCTATTTGGTATATAAATATGTTCAGTATGGGTGAGAGATCATTGTATCCATATGTATTTTCTCTCTTATCCCTTCTCATTCTTCTTCCTATTCTACCAAAAAATCAAAATTAGAGAGCATTTCAAATTTGGTATCTTAGCTCAAAACTACTTGAACAACACAAAAGTTTTGAAAAACATTGCTAACGTCAGCAATTTATACAGCTAACATCAGCTAGGTGTATGGATTGCTATAGTGACAAAGAGAAAGAATCATAGATCCTGGTAGAGCATGAATTAAGATATTTTTTGGAAATTTTTTCAGAATATTATTATGAGTGGTGTTATGGTTTGAAGAATTTGTTTACAAAATCAAAAAAAAAAAACTCAAATTTTGATTTGCTGTGAAGAAGAATCTTATAGCAGTGTTTCAATGAGAGTTGTTGGTTGATTAAGTCAAACCTAAAGTCCAAGATTCAATGAAACAAATTTCATCTCAATTAGAGCCGATTTGAGAGATTTATGTTGGTTTTCAAGATAAATATCTACAGTCACACTCACACTGAGATTTCAAAAAACCTCAGTTCATTTTTTATAAATCGTGTGGATCTGATTGTGATTGTGAACCTGTTTGTGGTTGGTGTATTGTGTTCTTGATCATGTGTACTTGAAATTCCATTAAACACCTTTTTTGAAGGTACAGTGATGGTGTTACATGACTCTTTTAAAGTTGAAGCATGGTGTTTTGCAGTTATGTGATGCTTGAGGGTTGTGTAACCCTGGTTCATGTTGTGTGTGGCCCGTATAGTCCTGTAGTGGTACCTATTGAAGATATAAGGGTGCTACTAATGTAAGAGTATAAATGTCATTATGTATACATAACAAGGATATCTTTGGAATCTCACCAAAGATACCACACACACACATATATAATAAAATGTATGAGAGAGATTTTAATCTCATACAAATATTCCTTAATTCCTCTTCTCACTGTTCTTCTTCTTCCTCGTTCTCTTATTTCTTCCTATGTACCTATCAAGCATATCGAAGAGGTTTTAATCAAGAATTTCATCTTGGTATTAGAGCAGAATATGATCCAGGGATAAAGACGAAAAAATGGAGCCGAAATCCCTGCTGACATCAACAGGCCGTACAGGTGTCAAAGGTGACCGGTGGTAGAATTTAGGTCGGAATGCTCTGAGGAGATTTATGGTGATTTTTTCAATTTTTTTTTAAGCCTATAAGTATTTTTTTTCGAAGGGTTTTTTGAAGAATTCAAAAAAAAAACTCAAATCATTTGATCTATTTGATTCGATCAGACAAAGGGTTTTTGTTTCGATCAATCACAAGTACTTAGATCGTATTTTCATAGGGAACCTTTTGGAAGTGATCCCATGCATTTTCATTGAGTATTGAACGTGTGGTGGTGTTTTTCGTCCCCCCTAACGATGCTTGATGTGTTGTCTCCTTTATTGGTTCTTTTTTTCTCAAAAAAAAAATTATTGTGAGTGTAATGGCTCATGTTGGGCTCGATCAAGCTTGGTGATGTTTTTATGTATGTATTTGTGATAGTTGGGAATTCCGTGGTTGTGTTTGAAGCAATTTGAGGATTTATATGTGCTATCGAGCAATGAAACAAGCCTCATTTGATTGTGATAAACCCTGTGTACACAGGGATTGGGTCGTTTACATCAATGAGGGTGTGCGGCGTTGGTTGTGATTTGTGTAGGGCAAGTTGTTGTGGAAGCTAGTCTTGTGATTGTTTGTTTTTCTATCTAATCATGTTTGAAGTTGACTCTGAATCTGGGAATAAAGGTGAGTCTACCGTTGTACCAGAGAGTTCAAATAACATGTTGCATTTGGGTATCCAAGGTGACAACCTGGGTGTGCAGATCACCACTCTGAAACTTGATCAGACCAACTATTTGGAGTGGTCCCAATCAACGAGGATGTATATTGGTGGGAGAGGAAAACTGGGCTACATTAATGACCATGTGGTTGAACCATCTAATTCTGATATTCAGACTTACGAGAAGTGGCAGTCTGAGAATCTGATAGTTATATCTTGGTTGCTTAACTCAATACAACCACACATTAGTCGAGGCTTCTTGTTCCTTCGGACAGCTAAGGAGATATGGGATGCTGCTACCCAAACCTACTAATTGATCATTATCAATCATTCCCAACTAATTGTCCTAGGAAGGACCACATCTCACTAACATTGGTCAATGTTCTCCACTCTTGGATAGCACTTTGTCCATGTCCATCTTTACCTGTCCCTTATCAACAACGTAGCCTAGGAACCCAATGCTCTTAAGCAAATGAACATTTCTCCTTCTTCACGTATAGGTGGTTCTTCTGTAGCAACTGGAAGATTGTACATAGATGTGCAACATGGTCCTCCTCCAACATCGAACTATAGACCACAATGTCATTTAGATACACCACAACAAACTTATTGAAGCAGTCATGGAAGATGTAATTCATCAATGTACAAAAGGTCGCTAAAGCATTCATTAGTCCGAAGGGCATGACCAAGAACTCAAATGTGTTGTATCTCGTGATGTAGGTAGTCTTTGGCTCATCACCCTCCATAATGAGAACTTGATAATATGCTGATCTCATGTCCAGTTTAGAAAAATATTTGGCTCCTCCAAACTGGTCAAACAAATCTACAATTAGGGGGATAGGGTAGGTGTTTCTACAGTTACTTTGCTAAGGGCTCTATAGTCTATACAGAGTCAAAGGCACCCATTATAGTTCTTTTGGAACAGCATTGGGGCACCATACAGAGCTTTCGAAGGTCACACAAACCCAAACACAAGCAACCCATCCAATTGCTTTCAAAGTTCTACTAAACTCCAGAGGGGCCATTCTGTAGGAGCTTTTAGCAAGCGGCTTGGCCCAAGAAACTAACTCGATCTAATGCTCAATGGCCCTTCGTGGGGGAAGACATTTAGGAAGTTCCTTGAGCATCATGCACTTAAACTCCTTTAGAACCTTGCACACTACCTCTGGCATAGGGTCCTAGACAGGTTTCTTGGTTTCCACCTTCAGAGCTGCCAAATATGTAAATTCCTCCTTTCTCAACCCTTTATTGAGCTGCAAGGCTAAGATCATCTTGTCACCATCTCACTTAGAAACAATTGGAATAATGCATGGAGTCTCTCCAAATATGCAGAGTGACTCCAAATACGACATTGGCACAGTTTTGTTGTGTAGAAGGAGCTCGATCCCCAAGATCACTTGAAAGTCATCCATGAGAATTACCATTAGATTGGTCTTCCCTATCCACATCCCTAATTCCACAAGGATGAACTTTGTTGTGCCTAGCACAAGTCAGGTGGTCAAAATCATGGCCTTAATGCGGCTTTAGTCTTCCAACTTCAAGCCTAGACCTGTCACCTCTGACTCGGAAACAAAATTGTGGGTGGCACCTTTGTCGATTATGGCGCGGTTAGCCTTGCCATCGATCTTTAGGTTCACAAACATAAGTCCCCTAGGAGAGGCCTTCTTATCGAGCACTTAGCCCTTCAGAGCATATAGCAATCGAAGGGCCCCCATCCTAGGTTCCCCTTCCCCCTAGTCCTCAGACGCCTCATGCTATAACGGTGCCGCTTTTAGGGCATGGAGGGCCTACTTTTATGGGTAAGTGCAACTCTATGCAGCCCTCCACATAGAAAGCACTGAATGGACCTCAGGCTGGTTGTTGACAACAATGAGTCCTTATTTAAATGAAACTTTCCACCACCGTTGCCCTTGCCCTTGTTGCTTTTGGCTTACTTGTCACCATCAGAGGCATCAGTTTTCCTTTTATTGGGAGCATTAGTAGAGTAATCGTTCAAGAGCTCAACTGCAGCCTGGTCTGAGGCCAAGTCCTACATACGTTGACGTTGTAGTTCCAATTGAGCCCATGGCTTCAAGCCCTCAATGAAATAATAACAATTTATCCTTCTCAAACATATCCCTAATGTCCAACATCAGTGTCGAAAACTGCTTCACGTATTCATGTGTTGCACCGGTGTGGTACAACCAACGTAGGTTTCTTCAAGCTATGTGATATGCTTATATTTTATCATCATTTCATATCCTTTAGTCTTTATTTTTTATTTGTTTTCTCTTTGTTTTATTAGT
>JAOXJP010272893.1:0-20035 GCA_025762735.1 Platanus orientalis
ATGTTAATAATAGTAATAAACCAACTCTCCCAAAACTTGAAGGTGTTAGGAGATACAAGAATTAATATACTTCAACACCCACCCTCAAGAGGAACATTGTTCTCTCCTAGGAACACACTTGGGGAGCTAGGCACAATTTCACACAACGCGTACAACACACGCACAACACTACATCCTGGAAAATACTTCTACCAGGATTCAAACTCACGACGTAATCTACTCTAATACCCAACTTGTTGATGTAGTTTGTGATGTTGATCAATGTGTGTGCCTAAAAGAGGAAGAGAGAGAAAGAGTATAATATAATTGGGTTAACCATATAAGTCTAGTTGTCTCATACATTAGTATTTATATTAATAATATATTTATACATTGTACATATGGTATACCAAAGGTATGGGTGTATAATACCCTTATTACATAAATACCCTCACATACAATACTTCAACATACACCTCATATAAATATGGCAAGGGATCCTTCCCTAAAATAAGAACCCTCACTTGTTCCTACTTAGAATTCAATTTAGCCAAAAACTCAAATATCTGTATGTTTTTAACATGCATCTTGTACTCTCTGGTGTCTTTCACATAGGCACGGCGGTAGGTGGTATAGTGTTTTAGTTTATCCTACATCTTTCGCAAAAAAGAATAGTAAATAGCAAATAGCTATTCACCTTGATTGAATTGAGCAATTCTCTACCTCAGCTCAAACACCTTAGTTATATGACTAATCTCAGAATACGATTTGGCCAAGGCATCCCATATCTGATGTGCCATCTCTAAGCCCATGATAGTGGCATTCTCCATCTTCCACTTCCGGTATCGAGAATCACACTTTGGAGGAATCTCATCTTCACCAATTATATACTCTTTCTTATCCTTCCCTTGTATATAGAGAGCATAGACTTGGACCAGGTAAGATAGTTACTACCATCAAACTTGATGGTGGTAACTTGGGTTTGGAAAGAATCACCCATGACTTGTAGTCTGGCCCATTATCCTTGATTTGATTCTTCTAGGGTATTACCCAAATTATGACTGATTTCAAACATGTCTTATGGCCGGCTACTCACACAATCCGAATCACAAAAAAAAGTGCTTCTCACGGCTACACGGTTATTATACCACCCATATCACAAATATATGGCTTGCATAGGCTTTCCAAGGGATCAGAAACCCCCAAAACAAGATCAACAGCCTCCAACCGAGGCATATAGACCCACAGAATCCACATTATGCTCTAAACAACACCCACAAACTCCCTTACAGTCATCATTGTCACCATTTTGCGTGGAATTGGAAAAAAATCGAACAAATAGAGGGGAAAAATGCACAACGTCAATATGGGGTGACCGAACTCTACATTACTTCCTCAAATCCAAACCAAATGAAGTGAGACTAGATCCTTTTGGTTCAAAAAAAAAAAAAAGACCGCTCCAATTGTAGAAACCTCAATAAAAACCTCGCACCTAATCAGATTGAGCAATTTCCCAAAATTGGCCTTTCTAATTCTTAACAAAAACCTCTTTGAAAAACAATCAAGTGATTAAAAAATTGTCAAAAATGGATCACAAATACTTAAAATTCATGACGATCGAAACCCTAGAACCCTCGAGTTCTGACACATGTACGGCTTGTTGACATCGGGCATACAAATGTTGACGCAACCCTAGTTTTCGACCCTTCTTGCGATGTCTTCGATTTCGATTATTTCCCCCACTCTAATACCAAGTTATCTTTGTTACTTGCAACTAGTAAGAAGGGAATGAGAGAGAAGAACAGAAGAGAAGAGGAAGGAGAGTACACGAATTAGGGAATCATTGTATGACTATATTATCTCATACATATGTATATATATAAATACACCAAATACAATCGTATACTATCCAAATACAGTATGACCGAAATAACCCCTGACAAGTACATATATTCCAACAATTTATAGCGTGTGTATAGTTTCAAGTTACACTTCTTCTTTTAGATCATCATTTAGGAAAACATTTTTACATTGAACTAATGTAGGGGCTAACTTTGCATGGCAGCAAAAGAGATGAGTACTCTAACTGAGTTCATCTTAGCAATTGGTGTAAACGTCTCCCAATAATCAATTTCATATAACTGAGTATAACCTTTTACAACAAGTTTAGCCTTGTACCTCTCTATTGTACATCAGCTTTATACTTTATTGTGAACACCCACTTACAATCAACTAGTTCTTTACCTCGAGGAAGATTAAGCATTTCCCATGTATGGTTTTTTTTTTCAAGTGCTCTCATCTTCTCCATAGCAATTTTCCAATGTGGTTATGAAAAAGCTTTTGACACATTATGAGGAATAGACAATGAAAATAAAACAAAGGAAAAGTACGAAACGAAGGGGACAAGTGACTCAATGAAACAAAATTAGAAATAGGATGTTGGGCACAAGACTTGACACCCATACAAATTGGAACATTAGTATCATCAAAGGAAGAATTTGAAGGAGAAACACTTAGGAAATGAGCAATACATGTTTCAGGGATAAAATCCAAAAAGGCCTCTTGACTGGAAGCTTGACATGGTGACTTGTATTGTTCCTTTTCTTTTCCTCTTCTTAAATACACTTTTAACTCCTTCCCCTAAGCACCGACATCCTTAGGTCTACCATGATCAAAGAAATAAGATGGAATAGGTGAAGGAGAAACTGAAGACATCTCTTCTTGACTAATATTCTCCCCTTGAAAAGAAGTGTTCTGTAAAGAAAAATATGGAATTCCTTTAAAGAATGTCACATCTTTAGATACCATTCACTTTTTAGTACCCAAATGATAACATTTATACCATTTTTTGATTTGTAGCATAACCAAGGAAAACACACTTGAGGGCTTTGGATTCAATTTAGTGGGATCATATTTAGATATATTAACAAAACATATAAATCCAAAGGTTTTTGGAAGGAGTGAAAACAAATTAAAGGGAGACTGAAGCTTAAGAGGAGTCTTAAACTAAAGGACTCGAGAAGGCATGTGATTCATAAAAAAGGTTGCCATTTACAATGTCTTAGACGATAACGTTTTTTGGCACATTTATGATAAACATGAGTGCCCGAGTGATTTCAAGAAAATGACGATGTTTATGTTATGCAATACCATTTTGTTCTGGGGTGCCAGGACATGTAGTATAATGGATAATATCAGACTTATCGAAGAATGAAGTGAGACCCCCAAATAAGTACTCTTCTCCATTATTGGAACGAAAAATATGAACTTTAACATCAAATTGGATACAAAACAGGCAAGTGAATGACTTCACTGTAGGAAAAATATCACTCTTGGCTTTTAACAGATAAACCCAAGTGGTTCTACTATTAACGAATGTGACAAAA
Source organism: Platanus orientalis (assembly GCA_025762735.1). Taxonomy (NCBI): domain Eukaryota; kingdom Viridiplantae; phylum Streptophyta; class Magnoliopsida; order Proteales; family Platanaceae; genus Platanus; species Platanus orientalis. The sequence goes on from JAOXJP010272893.1 coordinate 3,366, forward strand.
ATAAGGAAAACCAAACAGAGACACAATAGGGGTAGGTCCCCAGACATCATAATGTACTATAAGGAAATGAACTTTTATTACTGATAGAGTAAACTAAGCAACAATGCTTCACTAGTCACAAGGTTCACAATATAATTGAGAACAAGAAAGAAATAACTGAGGAAACATCTTTTAAGTAAAGGGTATCGTAATTTGTTGTGTCATTGTAACAACTCTTCAAAACTGTTCTTATTCATACTCCTCGGTGACGTAGCAACTTATTGGATAAGTGAAGAAACGACAGAAGAAGCATCCAACAAGTACAAGTCATTCTTCTCTAACCCTTGGCCAATCATTCTCCTCATCTCTAAATTTTGAATTATACAATGAGAAGGAAGAAAGGTAATACTACAGTTTAAGATTTAGTGATATGATTGATAGACAAAAGATTAAAGGGACAATTAGGAACATGAAAGACTGACGATAAGTGCATAAAAGGACTAGCAACAGTATCACCTTTACCAGCAAAAGAGTGATCCATCAGTTATATGGATCTTATCTCTCCTTGAACATACATAATTAAAAGAAAATAATGATGACATACCAATCACATGATGTGATGCTCCAGAATCAATAATGTAGGAGCTAGAGGGAGCAGAGAAGAACACATAAAGCGCAGATGCAGATGTACCTGAATGTGTAAAAGTAGAAGTGGAAGCTAGTGGAAGATCTAGCTGGGCCACAAATTGAAGAAATGCCTCAACCTCTTCACGAGATAATATTCCACTAGATGTAGTAGGAGTAGTAGAAACTAGAGTCGGAGGCTCAAAAGATGGCTCTAAGGTCACAAAATGTGCACCAGATCGACTATTTCCAAACTGGCTACCACCATGGGCTCTAGGAAAAGTATGAGCCTAGGAATCTAGGTGAGGCCATGAAGATCCTAGCATGTATCCTTGGTGTGGTACTTATGCCCACAATGTTCATATTTTAATCTATCTCGATCATCAAACACTCCACGAAATCTGTTATCACCACCACAACCATGACTATTACCTCTTCTTCAGCCTCTCTAGGATGATGAAACCACTGTTGATCACTCTATATGAGCAAATGAACCATAGTATTGCGATGTTTTTCATCACAGTGGAGATAGGCATACACCTCATAAAGAGACAGAAGTAGATCCTTACCAAGGATAGTGACTCTCAGTTGCTCATACTCAGGATTCAGACATGCCAACAATTCATAAATGTGGAATCACTCAACAAGCTTGGCATAGGAAATAATATCTTCCTTACATTTGGGCGTAAATGTAAGGAAATGATCCATCTCCTCCCACAACTACTTAAGATACAAGTAATAGGTTACCAATGAAAGATCTCCTTGCTTTAACTCATATACCTTTGTTGTATTACCTGCTTTCAAGTAAGTATAAGCTACAGTGTCTCAAATCTGCTTCGCTGTCTTGGGAAAGAGGTAGTGGTGGCTAAATTCAGGCTTCATGCAATGCAGAAGCCAGGAGATGATAGTAACATTATCTTTTTTCTTTTTTTTTTGGTGATAATTAAACATTAATAATTTTAATGAGATTTGAACTCAAGAACTTTGACTTTAGAAAGAGGTGTCTAAGTCTAATCAACTAGGCTATGATAGTTTGTTAACACTAACATTATCAGTCTTCCACTTGCAGTGCTTCGGGTCTGTCACATTAGGGATAATCATATCATCCAAAATATATTCTTTCTTGTCTTTACCACTAACATACAAAAGGGCAGATTGAGACAGCCAAATAATTTGTGTTATCGAACTTGACTGTAGTAATCATTGCATTAGAAACTTCGGGGGGGTTTCTGCCCACTCTAACATCAACACTCCTAGTGCATTTACAGGTTTCACTAACGTCAGATATAGTGATATACAATCACCTGCAACAGATCAACATGTGGCCAAAGAGTAGTACCTCACAATCACACTAGAACACCATACAACATAACCCAAGTATCCACGAGAACACTTCACACGGCTACACAAGAATTATTCCAACAAAATCACAACTACCACATGCCTACATAGGCTCTACGATGGGTCTAAAACCCCCAAAAATGATCAACAGGCCTCAAACAAAGGAATGAGGACACGATCACGAACCACACACCCCCTTATACCCGCCATAAGATCTGAGCATTGCAAAGATTTTTTTTTTTTTTAATAAAAAAATCAAACAATAAAAGATAAAAACCATCAAGGAGTAATATAGAGGGAACAAAATCAACACAACTCCTCAAAACTCAACCAAATCACATGAAACCAAATCTCATAGGTTCTAAACTCAAAAACGATCCATCCATTAGTAGAAAAATTCCACAAAATATACCTACATGATTGGATCAATCAATTTTCTCATATTTGGGATTTTTTATTTTTTTCAAAAAAAAAAAAAACCTTCAAAAAAATTACTTTTGGTGATAAAAATAGATTGACCACATAGACGACTATACCCTTATACACTTCTACATCTTCCTCCTCTGGATCTTTTTCATATCAAGGTGAAGTATCATAGTTTAATCAAATATATGAGCACAAGAGAGTAGAAAGAGGAGAAGAGAAAGAAGAATAAGGAAGAATATAGGGATTGTATGGAGAGATTGAGGTTCTCCCATGCACTTTATTATATATATGACGATTGAAATACATAAAACCCATCTAAATAAGACCAAACTACCAAAAATACATTAAAGAAATACCCATATGTCTACATTTACACCATACATCTATATGGCTTCATGATGGTGGTGTATTGAATCCTAAAATCCAAGAAGGAATAATCAGGAAAGGGGTAGCAAGTAAGGCTTCAGAACAAAAAGCCTTGGGTCGTGCATGGAAAAAAAAAGTAAAGAATGAGTAATTTCTAATAGATGACGGTTCCTTGTTTCAGCTACACTGTGCTGTATCAACACATGATGTTTGATGCAAAATACAGAGAATACTAGGAATATATTCCCCACTTGTATCAAACCAAATAAATTTAATATTAATGTCAAATGGGGTACTCACCTTTTTGTGAAAGGCTTTAAACACAATATAATTTGCACTTTAATTTGAGAAGATAGCCTAAGTAACTCATGAAAAATTATCTGTACATGTAATAAAATGTTGACATTCAAACAGAGAAGTTGGAAATAGACCCCGTAGAATGCACTATTTCAAAGGGTAAATTACTTTTAATGCCATGGTATAATATGATGGTCTATAATGTTTAGCTTGTTCACATGACTCACATTGAAAAAATAAACTAGAAGCATAGGATGAAAATTAATTAGGAAAGTTTTTATAACAACAAGAAGAATGTCCCAAATGATGATGCCAAAGCTTTTTTTTTTGGGTAAAAATGCCAAAACTTTAATACTACTACTACATTGTGACTGATAAGCCTGAGGTAGAGTTGATGATGAACAATCCAACAAGTATAGGCCTTGCTCATGTCCACTGCCAATTATCCTCCTCGTCACAACTCATGAAAAATATGTTGAAGTATATTAATTCCTGTATCTCCTAACACCTTAAGGTTTTGGGAGAGTTGGTTAATTCACTCTTAACAAAACAATACAAGAATGAAATATTATAACACCACACTTTAGAGATTTAGTAATAATCCTGATTGATAGAAGATTGGTAGAAAAATTGGGGACATGAACAATTGCAAAGACATGGAAAGAGAAAGATTAACACTACCCATTTTCTGAGATTAATGAGAGGGTTCCATTAGCAATCCTAATTTTATCTATTCCTGAACAAATTTGATAGGAAGTGAAAAGTGAAGATATACAGGTGATATGACCAGAAATTCGTTAACCAGTGGTCTAAGAGGGAGTAGTTGTAGTAGCAGAGGCACTGTAAGCTGTGGCTGAAGTATCTAATTGAGGAATAGTGGATGTGGAAGTAAAGTCTTTATCTGTGCCATGAGTTATCAGAGTCCCTTAACCTCTTCTGGGGAGAAATACCATTAGGAGCAAACTCTGCAACGGAAGTTGGAGCGATTCTAGAAGTGTGGAGCCAAAAGATGCAACAGAGTGAGCACTTGATCCTCTCATTCCATTGAAATGTCCTCTACTAAACGCAATAATTCAGCTGTCAGTGACCATTGAGATCCCAACATTGCTCTTTTATACGTCGAAAACAACTAGAGTGTTTGCATTTTAGCTTATATTTGTCATCATTAGATAGGCCTCTGGTCAATCCTCGACCATGACCACATTTCACCTCAGCCATCTATTTTAGATGCTGAGTAGATCTGATCAGAATTAGAGGAGACATCAAAGCACTCCACCCACTTTTCTCACTTCGAAGATAAGAGTACACCTGATTTAAGGGTGGGAGTGGCTCTTTGCCAAAAGTCAGGATCCAAACCTAGTCATACTCTGGATTTAAATTAGTAAGCAACTTGAAATTTTCAGTTCTTCTCGATTGGATTTTTGAACTTAGATCCATCAGCAAAGCACTCAGCCTGAAATTCATGATTGTGGTCTAACTCTCACATTCACCGCAAAGTGGAGAAGTAAGTCGCAAGGGGCTTGTCCTCTTGCCGTAGCTGTGAGATACTTCATTGCAGTTGACAAATCTTAGCAGTATTCCCAATGTGGGAATATGTTTGACTTACTACATCCCAAATTTCTTTCCAATCTTGAGAATTGAGAATCCACTGCTAATATTAGGCTGCATTGACAGCAATAACCATTGCATTATTGTGGAGTTTTCTGCATCCCATCTATCATATGCAAGATCTAAAAGGTTTGGTTCCTCAATCCTGCCATCCAAACCACTCATTTTTCTTTTTTCCTTCGATAAATGACATAGCTTGAAACCATGCTAAATAATTTAAACATCAAATTTCACAGTGGTTTGGAGATTGGCGTTGTCATCAGGATTCCCAACTGAACTCAATCCTCCACCATAGGAAGAAATTCCTAAGCCTTGATTCACTTCTGACATCTTAAAAACCAATGTGGGGTTGTTAGTCCTATATCTTCTACTGGAGGTTATCTTTCCAAAGGAAGGTTTGTTGCTGATTACATGCCTTGTTTGCATATAAGATCTCACAACCAGACTGTTATGGTACATTCACTGAGGTTTATGTTATTGTTGCTGCCTAGATAACACTACTGACTCCTACTCATAAGATTCTACAGCATTGATAATTATTGGGGTTTATTGGTCATCTACATCGCAGCTTCTGTGTGATGCATTCTTGCTGATTGAGTTGATAAGAAGTGAAAGAATCTGTTGGTAGTATTCTGTGACAGCATCAGAATAGGATATTCATCAGTTCGGGTACATTACTTTGTTGGGATAAGTACACCTACATCTACTATATTTTGACTTATCTAATCTACTGGAGACTAAGGTGCTATTCTTTTATAGTTGTGGGTAAGTTGTTTCTTGTTATACACTTTTAATTGGCAACAATGAGAGGGTCTTTTGAAGTTTCTGTTGTAGTTCCTAAACACTATCCATAAATCAGACTTGAATAGCAACTCATAAACCTATCTTGACACAAGTCTGAACCTGATTCACTCCTCTACAGCACCAGAACACCTTGCTATCTTGCCATTTAATTGTCTTCACCAGTTTAGAGGCCTTCTAATTTCATCTCTTACCCTACTGTACTACTGATAAGTAGGGCCTGTTTTTGTCCTCTGCTCCTAGTATATGCTGCTAAAGGTCTTTGTGTAGTACTTTGGGGTAGTATCTGACCTATATATATATTTTGTTGTCTGGGTTGTTGAACTTATTGAAGAGTATAGCTGGTTTGGATGTTATGGCCTTTCTAATCAACTACTGGAGGCTGATTACGTTACACTACTGATAGCCTAATGTTACAGTTTTGGAAAGGCTGTTTGTAGATGGGATTATTACTTATTGCTGAAGGCAGTTTATGGGGACATCAAATCTGTGGTACTTGTGAGATGTCTGTGGGCTACTGCACTTTGCTTTCGATTATACCACGGGACTGAGTGTAGGAAGTTCATATAGTATCTTTGCTTCCCCTAATAACCTTTTGGTGATGTTTTACTAAAGAATAAGCCTGAGTGAGAGATTTATGGGTCTATATTGGTTGAGGCCTGCTATGACCAGTGTTGCTAGTACTTACTGAACACTTTATACTACTTTGTTGATGCCCATGAAGTGATAAGATGCTGCTATATCTTTTTGATTGGATCATAATTGTTTGAGAAGTTATAATTGATGTAAAGGAATATGGGTTTTACAATTAAGTACCCTTTTACTTTCCCTCATAGAAAGCATATTGTGGTCATATTTAGTGACCAATATGAAGGTAATTACATTTCATATGGTATGGCGGAGAGGCTTTCGATGTATCAGAAGGCGGGAAGATTTTGCTTTTATAAAGAATGACACTTTATTATTCAGTTTGAGAGTGAGAAATATAGTGATAGTGCAGAGTGCTCTTTTCGTGAAGATATTTTCGAGAGTTAAGATATTTTTTAGGGTTATTAAGTGATCCTAGGAAAGAAGTGGTTGGCTAAGAGGAAGGTTACATTCAACCAAGTATCTATTACTCTTTAGATTTACGATTGAGAAGTATATTATAATATTTCAGCCAGACATGTTGATGCAGGATCGCTTATTTCAAACCAGTCAGATCAAAACAAGCATGATGATGCTATAAGAAGGGCAGATAAATTGTCTTCCCTACTTGACTCAATTGAAGAACGATTTCAGGAGATTCAGGGCATACTTGGCAGGCTTCTCCAGCTTTCTCCCCAACAAAAGAATGCAATGATGAATGACTAAGTCTAAGGTTGGAGTACATGCAGAAGGGATACAGAGTATAACTGAAGAGCCAAAGATGGAAGTTCAGAAATGCGAAGCCAAGATTACAGAGGAAGACAATAGTATGGAAAAGACCGAGGTAGTTAGTGATGAAAAATTTGATAAGCTATCAAAGTCTAGATTCAAGTCTCTTTGTTGCCCCAGTTTGTGATCCATCTTCTGATGATGCCCCAATTCCTATTCAGACTGAGAACCAGATCACTCCTATATATATATATATGTTCTTAACTCTGTGGTGATACCAGAGATTGTTACTCTAGTTTAGATTCAGCATAATGAGTACTATGAGGTGTATCCATTATCGGTTGCTTCTCATGAGCTAATTACCTATTTTGAGGTCTTTCTCATATCAGACATCTGCAAGAGAACCGGTTTGTACCATAACTTGATCATGGGTGAATTTAGTTTTTGGCTATGTGGATCGAGCTTCCTGACATTGTTATTTTTTTTCATTTATAAAACTTGAAGTCGAGTTTTTTCGAACAAGGGGGTTTGATGAGGACATAGAAGCAAGGTGAGGCCCATACAAGGCCTTGGTGGGGTCCACACATGAAAAGAGGCAAGGGAACAAGTGTGGGGATGTTGGCTTTTATTTATGGAGTATTTGATAGAGTTTTAGGAGTTTTTTACACACTTTTCTAAATGTTTTTTAAAGTTTATTAGAATTAGGGATATATTGGACATTTTTTTATATTGGGCATAATTGTAAGGGGGCTTTAAATAGGGTTTTGCAGGGAGAAATCACTACCACACGATTTGGGTTATGAGAAGAGTTATGTTGATTGATGACTGGGTGGTTTTTAAGAGAGATTTGGCTTATAAAACAGCCAAGACATGTAGGTTTTTTTTTTTTCAAATGAACAAAGTTCAAACAAAAAAATCATGTGAATCTTTCAAGCTCTCTCTCTCTCTCTCTCACACACAGTTGAAGGTTGAAATTCTCTTGGCTTACCTACAAGGGACCTTGGTTGGTGATTTCCTCCCAGGTAATTTATCTTTTTCTTCTTACTTCTTGTTCTTTAGTTTGCTGGTTTTCCTCCATTAAAGGTGTAGTCCATAACCCAGAAAATTCTAAGTCATACTTTTTCTTCTTCCATACTCATAATATCACATCTATACCATCTCTACAACCATCCGGCCACCTCATAATCTACTCCCTTACTCTCCTTTTGATCCCTAACTTAATCTACCATCTAATACCTTAATCTTCATCACCCTATGTAAACCCATAAATATAACCAATTGACCAGACCTATCCAACCATAACCTATCCTTAGGCTTTGCCTCCCAATAAAATCTTTTTCATGTCCAGATTCTCCAACACTATTTCTTTTGCCTTTTTATTTAATTTTCCACAAGATATTCATGTTCCCTATCCTACAGCTGGAATAAAACTGGGTTTCCTATGTTTTTTCTATATTCAAAGTACAAACCCAAGTTGACGGATGCCTGTGGCCAGAATATTTTGATGGGTTTTATTGTTTTCCTTGATAAACTATAAACCAAGATTTATATCACCTGTGGCCAAGTCTTATATCCATCCCCTTTAGTTTTCTTTGACATGAACACCATAGATTCTACACATTATCCTGCTGAAATAAGTGGATGCTTTATGTGATCATCACCTGCTCGATAAAAGTCCTACAAAATACACTGAATTGGTTCTTTACTGTTTGATTGCTGCGGATTTATGTGTACCCTTTAAATTGGAGCTTGCTTATTTGATTAATATGTTGGGGCTTAAATCTTCATCAACATGGATGTATTCTTAAAGTTAAAGATTTTTCTGCATTCTAGGTGTTTGAATTAATGCCAAAGAGCATGTTTATAATGGATTGACAATCTTTTAGTGGGCTGCATTGAATTTTGAGGCTATTCTTGGTCTGTACTACAATTTGGTATTAGAGCCAAGTTCCAAGTTCCAACTAATCTCTACTTAGTTGGGTTCCTTGGAGCATATTAAACAGAGAGACATGTCTTTGGTCACTACCTTCGGCAACACTTAGAGTACCATTGTTGGGTGTGTGTTTGATTAGGAGAAAGTAGGAGATCTCATTCCTACACTATAAGTTTTGAAACAGGAGGTTATTACTACTAGAAGAGGTTTATTTCTATAACTTTCGACTGCTGTCCAAGTAATCTCCACAAGACACTAGACTGTTTAAGAAGCCATCTCAGTACCACAAATGAATATTTGAATAAAATGTTGAAGCAAAATTGTTCTCCTCTACTCCAAATGGTTGAAAGTGTTTTTCTTCAAGTTTACGTAACTTGAAACTTGAGTTGGTGATTTCTCAAGTGAAGGATTGGTGATTTTTCTTCAAGGTATCTATCCCATATCTCTTTATCTCTTCTTCTACTTCATTTTCTTTTCTTAATTGCAAATTTTCTGGTTTTTCTTGTATTCCACAGCTCCAAACCATCTCCATAAACTTCCATCTTCACCTACATATATCCATAGTCATTAATCTTCACATCCACAATTCCCTACACCTCTCTACATCAACCGATCACCTAATCACACCATTCCATTCATCACCTCATCACCCAACATTCTCCATCACCCCAATACCATATGGTCAGTCATAAAACACCCAGATTTTTAGTCTTTCTATAAAGAAAATCACTATTAGCCCGCTGCCAGAAATTTTCCAGCAAGCTTATAGTTTAATTTTCTTTGTTTTTACATAGGGACTTGTTCCCCTTGGCATGCGGTTACATAGGGAACACTTTCCTAATCGTTTTGATTGGTAAAAACACAATTTCCATGCATTAATAGCAATCTGGCCAGCCTTGTACTGCATCACTTTGTCATCAGGATTCCCAACTGAACTCAATCCTCCACCATAGGAAGAAATTCCTAAACCTTGATTCACTTTTGACATCTTAAAACCCAATGCGGCCTTTGATTAAACTGTGAAATACCGCAAACTACCCAAAAATATTACCATACCTTCACAGGTCATATTACTAACCGCCACAGGTTCTACACAGCCCCCTTTTTTATACAATAGGATTGAAACATATAACCCCAGAAGAGGCCTGCAACTATCACAGCAGCCAGACAAACATAACTGAGTACATTAGATATCACCCCACACCCAAGAAACAAGATTTCGATTTTGATGCATATTTCACTATTAAGGAGGGAAATTTCGCTGGGATGTTTCAAAATAATAGAAAATATTGTGGAAATTTTACTATTAATAACTGTTAAAAAAATTTAATGAAACTTCAAGCAATGTTAAGATAATCATAAATACACACCCAAGACTCAAAAAACTAAATAAAAAAATCTATGTATAAGTTAATCACATATATTAACAAATGGCTACTAAACATGTTAAATTGCATGATAGTTTTTCCATATACTTGATCTTAAATTCCTTTTTCTAACAAATTTTATGTATGTAAACAAATTTTGTGTAAAAAGTTTTAATGGTGAATTAACCAACACTCCCAAAACCTTAAGGTGTCAGGGGAGACACGAATTAATATATTTCAAAGCCCCCTCCCCCACCCCCTCGGGAGGAACACTATGCTCTCCACTAAATACACTCAGGGAGGCAATGCGAGTCCATACAATGTGTAAACGTGCGCATACCACTACATCCAGAAAAATACTTCCACTGGGATTCAAACTCGTGATCTAACTTGGATCTGATACCATGTTAACAATGAATTAACCAACACTCCCAAACCCTTATGGTGTCAAGAGAGACACAAATTAATATACTTTAACAAAAAGCAATGTAAAAGTTAACCTGCCACATATCTCTAATTTATGAATATGTTTTATTAATAAGAATTAATAGTATCTTTTACCACAAAGAATTGGATTGGTTTACTCTAGAATCAACAAAAATTAAATTAAATTAAATTAAATTATAACAAAATAATGGATTTGTGGTGGGTTTTAACCTGGACAAATTAATTCCAATCAAAAGTATATATATTAGCAAAATTCACTAATGTGTTGCTAATATCAGCAAAATTTTGCTGAAATTTCACTGAAATTTTGGAACTTTTAAATTCCCTTATTTTTTCATTTTGCCACCCGTAAAAGTGGGGAAATTTTGACCAATTTTGCTGAATTTTGAACCATGTCCACACCATGATTAAACTTCCATACCCATGCTGGTATCAACTTATCCAACAAAAAAGGGCCCAAATATTCGAAAAACATAGGGGTAAAACTAGAGTAAAAGAAATATCACTGCTTCTCAATACTGATCCCATTAACTCCAAATCAGTTTAAATCCTACTATTGTTGGTAGGAGATTAGTAGCAACCAACCACCTCAAACAACCTCTGATCTCACACATCAAAGGGTTTTTTCAAATTTGGATTTTTTGAAATTTCAGCAAAAATTCAAATAAAACTCATCTCTACTCTTCATAAATTCTTGAAAAAAGAATGCTGAAATATTCTATAAATGGAGATCTACTCCTGGTATAATTCTCCACTTTGGCTTGTATAAGTTTACACAGCTGCTCATGTCGTCATTCGGTATATGCTGACAACAGCAGGCTCTTCTCTGCCCCTCCCCACCCTTTTTCCCTGGAATATCCCTTGCTCTAATACAAAGTTGGAATTCTGATGAATATTGAATGCAATCAAAGTAACAACTTATGAACCCAGAAGGGGCTATAATATAATGAGGGAATACTTGGTCTCATCCTCCATACTGTGTCATTCACGTGGGAGACATGCAGGACCCTGTGCATCATTACATCTATGTCAAAGAGGACCTGATCAAATCATTTGGCCCCATTTCTCTTACTTTCCAAAGGAGTCACATGTATTGGATGTTAGAATCATTTTATGGGGTTGAACATTGACCTAAGATTCTGGGCTGGGTCCAATCGCAATTCATTGTGCAATCTGCATGACATAACTTCTTCTCATCCCAATATTAGCATTTGTCTTTTCTCATAGAAGATTATCTGATGAAAGATAACATGGATAACAAAACTAATCTTTTTCTTTGCTACATTTCAAATTTCTCTTTGTTCTTTTCACATTCCTCATGTTCATGATACTAAACTAGCTCAAATTCCCAACCAGGTTTCTGAACCAGATCAGGTGCTGGTGAAGGCATCAATCCTCCCAGAGCTACAGCGTAGAATTCTGAAGGCTGAGGCTGCTCTGAAAGGAAAGAAAGAGGAAAACAACATCCTCCACCAACATCTCCAGCAGTATGAGAACCGGTGGTCAGAGTATGAGCTGAAGATGAAGTCCATGGAAGAATTTTGGCAGAAACAGATGACATCCCTACAGTCCAGCCTCTCCATTGCAAAGAAAAGTATCGCAGTTGATGATGCTGACAGATGGTCTGATGCCTCTGTCAATGTAAGTGGTGATAGAAAGTACAGTTGGGATCTTGAAAGTAACAATTACCAGAGCAGGGAGAACAATGGGGTGATACCTGGGTCACGAGGGTTCGATAGAGAGATGAATGCAAGTCTGGCAGAAGAATTCTACCAGCGGAGTCAGGTGTTTGGCGATGATGCCAAGTTCTTGATGGAGGTGAAGTCTGGACAGGAAGAGGCTAGTCTAAATCCAGACTGGGAGCTGAGAAGGTTGAAGCAGATGTTTGAAGCATGGAAGAAGGATTATGGGTCAAAATTGCGCGAGACAAAGGTGATACTGCACAAGCTTGGAAGCGATGGAGGGAATGTTGGGAAGGCCAGAAAGAAGTGGTGGGGAAGGAGGAACAGCTTGAGGATAAACTAATTACTATCTTCAGGTGATAGTCTCTTGTGATTGTCTGTTTCATTTTATGTCCAGAAATGTTTGAAAAGAAACGATGGTAATATTGTTCCTGCTGCTGAGAGTGAAAGGATGCTGTTGGTCTATTTCTGCGCCCAGTAATTTTTAATGTGTAATAAAAAAATAGAATCAATTCTACACAGATCTATATAAATATACAACAACTGCATTGTCCTTCCTCAGGTGTTTTGAAGCCAAAGTGCATGAGCACAAAGATCTATAGGTTAAACAGATCTCTCTATGGCTTAACCAAACTTCGTGCCAGCGGTCTTTGAAATCTGAGGAAGGAATTTCAGAATACAACTTCAAGAAAATTTGGCAGACTAGGTAAACCTTAGGGTCAGTGGAAGCAAGATTATATAAATATAACTTAGTCTTTTACATTGTTGCTATTTTTTTTTTTACTGTTGTTCATGTTTTGCATGAAATGGGAAAAAATGTTTTGACATGTTTGAAATCAGGGATTTAGGAAAGGAACCATTGGTTTTAAGAATCAGGATTCATTATATCAAGAAAGTTAGGGCCTCATGATTATTCAAAGTCCTAGATTGATTTCTAAAATAAATTGTCTAAACTATGCTAGTGGAGAACCCCTTACTGAAAATATATAGGAGTCACCATTGGAAAGTTTGGCAAGGCCCATCAAGTATATCAGTGCCCTACAAATATTGAAAGGCCCATCAAGTTCACTTTAGCTATATGCTATTTGAATACTTGTACACAATGACTTACACTGCTAAATATATAGGAGTCACCATTGGAAAGTTTGGCAAAACCCTGAAGTGAAGAACTAAAGGGTAGTAAATAAGGTATATTTCTCTGTACCATTAGAGGACTAAGGACTTCATGGTGACTTAAAAGAAGTCTGGCCATATGATAGTTACTGGGTGTTCATACTCAGATTTAAAAGGATGCCAAGATCCCCCATTACTCCACATTGGGACGTACATTGTGTATTGGAACGAGCTATCTCGTAGATAAGAAAAAAGCAGCCATGTGCAACACCATATAACACACATCGATACTGAGGATTCAAATATGGCTAAAGATTTTTTTGACCCTGAGCATTGCATAAATACAATGATAACATTGCAAAGGAATATCTATCGAAGGATAAGGAAACTCATGAACCAAGAAACGCATTGAAGTGAAATATTACTGCTTCAAAGAGAAGCATATGAACAACAACTAGAGATGGTATGTATATTCTGTTAACAGACTCTATGACGAAAGGGCTAGTTCCTCTGGTATTCAAGAAACTTGTCGCCAGGGGGTGCGTTCTTGACGTAACCAGTATACTTGGTGGAGGTGCGTTCTTGACGTAACCAGTATACTTGGTGTAATGCCAACATAAATGGGATACTATGATTTCTCGTAGAATTGATTGTTGAACGTCACATGTGATTAACTTATCTGATGCATCTTTACTATAATTATTATAATAATATGCTTTTTATGTGTGCCCACGTTATCGTTGTTGTGGAATATTAGTATACGAGGGAAGACAAATATCTCCATTGTTTAGAAATAGACTCAGGTTGGAGATATGATGGGTTGCTACCATTTTTTAGGGAAGCCCACTAGATTAAAGAAGCAATTTGATTGAGCAGGCATAGCATGGCATGGCCTAAAGTTAACAGTTGAGTTTAAATAAGGTAGGCAGGGATTAGGGTGGATACCAAAACACCCAGAGCCAAGGAAATAATGCTTATGGAAAGTTGAAAATAAGTCAGAGATCTTGAGATTTTCCTAAATAGGTCAACCTTTTGAAACACTACTAAAATCCATGGGTAAGCAAGAGACAAACCTTGCGAGCTTAAATATTTTAGAAAGAAAAGGCAATTCTTATAATAATAGCAAGCAAAGTGGGAGATTTTGATCTTTGTGAAACTCTTTGAAATGTTTGGGCAGAATTAAAATGATTTATGAGAGGTGTCACAACTTGCATTACTTTCTATATGTAGAAACGTATGGGTTGATCATGATTGACCACACCAAATACGAGGTATCCCTTGAAGATTAGACTTTTGAAGAAAGGCTCATAGTGGAATATGTAATTCCTTGATAAGAGTTATGTTGGTTTTTCAACCGACACAACCTTATTCATTCTTTCGCTCATGAAAAGTTGTGTACGTAGAGAATGAGTTGTATTATTTACTTAAAAAAAAAAAAAAATTAATTATGTTGATTGAAGAGTGTGTTTTCTCCCTCACACATTTTCGATAAATATAAATAGATGATGAATATGACGGTATCTTTACATCAAATTGGATGAGAATTCTTTTCTAATTTTTTTCTTCTTTCATTTTTATCTTAACTTTTTATATACGTGTCCAAAAGAGTGTGAGTGATATCTAGTCTCACGATATTTCACTATAACCTTATCTAGAAATGGTTTGTTTAAACTAAATCAAATATAACTCATTAAACCAGTTGTCAAAGGGATAATGCAACCCGTTCTTGTTTTTATCTTATTGGTTTATGATCTTTGTGGGAATTGACACTAAATCTAGATATTGTATGTGCACAATGGGTTTTAGTTGCATGCATTTTATATATATCTTGATGACACATATTTTCATATGTGAAGCAATTTGCAAAGCCACTAAACTAGCATATTTTGGTTCACAACAGGGGTTACATGATCGTCCTAATCTAAACTTGAACTTGTGAATTTATAATCTTGATAATATCAAGACTCTTCTCAACATAAATCTGTAAATTCTCCGGACAAAGGGAAGAAAAAAAAAAGTAAATGACATTACTGAGGTAATCAACAGGGATCCGTCCATTATCAAACCTCCATGCCAGCCGGTGCATGTTGAAGTCTGATTACTCTATCGAAAAGAATGAGCAAGTATGAGAGTAGGACAAACAGATCTATCATGAATGGGGGGGGGGGGGTTGTTTGAACTAAATCGCTCGCCATCTTATGTCAGATCTCTTGTACATAATTAAGCCAAGTTCTTCAAAAATTAAAGCGTGGCTATTCGACTTTAAAATTATTTTGAATTATTGAAACTTTTTAATAAAACAATTTCTAAATCAAAATAAATGTAACTAGGGGTTGACCATTTTAATGTTGGCGATAGATATGCAGATTTTAAGCCCATTTTCTTGAGGGACTAGTCCTAAAATTGTCCATATGCAAACCTGCACTCAAACTTGTCGCATAGAGTTGAACCACACCCACTACGACTCAACTATCACCCAATACCAAAATTTAACCCGCCTGCACAGTATCACGGGTGAAAATTAAAATGGTACAGTTTCAGACAGTGATGAAACTTGGGCTGGCCAGCCAAGTTTGGTCTCATTGGGCCAGTTCTTGTTTTGTTTATGTGGGCCTAGCCCTAAATTTTGGCCCAAGCTTGAATTTGGACTGGATTCAGGCTAACCTCGGCCGGACCCAAACAATATATAAGCCGTTGGTTTCATTATAGTTCACTGGCTTAAATTACTGAAGTTGTGTTTTAACTTTCATGTTTGTTTAATGTGTTTCGGCAAGTTTTAAAACTGTTTTTTAGTTAGATTTAAAGAGGTCCTGTATGAAGTCTTCTCTGTTGTGAGAGTTTAGTCCAGCATTGCTTAGGAAACTAAAGGGAGTGTAGTTTATAAGTTATCCTTGGACAATACTTTTTGTCTTTGGGAACCATTCATACATGTGACAGTTTAGCAAGATGTTTAATGCCCTGCATGACCAGGGGCTTGGACGTAAGGGTGCTTTAGGTGCACTTTACACTTTCCATGTGCACATCGTCACTCAAGGGTCACAATGTTTCTATTCGACCATCCAGATGACCATAAGATTTGTAAATCAATGCCTACGAACTGGACCTGCAATCACAAAGGTTGTGAACCAACGCATGCAAGCTAGGCCCGGGACCATGAGGTCCGTCAGGACACCTAAAGCCTAGTGCCCACCAAAGACACCTTCTTATTTTTTTTGGTAAAGGAAAACCATAATGTATTAAAGTAAGGGGGGAGGGGGCTGCATCAAACTTGCAGCATCAAAGTTCAGATCAACTTTCAACCACAAGGGGGGGGGGGGGGGGGGAGTTTAA
>JAOXJP010272904.1:0-13043 GCA_025762735.1 Platanus orientalis
GAATAAACCTAAGGAATCCACCTTTGGGGACAACCACTCTTGGTTTTTAGACTTCACAAAGGAAGATCACACAAGCCAAGAGCTAGAAAGCAAGAAAATTCTTTATTCATCAATTTCATTCATTCATTGTAAAATTATGGAGAGGGGTTGCCTTTAAATAGGCTTACAACCTTAACAATTAAAAACTTGTTAAAATAGGAAACTTTTTAAAATCCTAAACTTGTTAACCAAGTTTTTGAAAGCATAAAACTAAAATAGGTGTCTCCCTTTTCTGACGAGGGAGGAGAGTTAGTGTGTGCCTTTAACATGGATGACAGGTGTCTCCTGAATGGGCTTGATGGAGAGACATGTGCAAGTATCTATAATCAAATATCATATAAAAAGATTCGGAAATCTCCGCCTAGGGCTAACTTGTGAGGACATAGTGGTCTTTTAAATTCAAAGGTGGGGAAGCATGTTTCACAAGAACCTATACCAAATATACCCCTAAACAATAAGATGGGGGCGGTGGTGGATGAACGGGGACATAAGGGTCTTTCTCTTCTAAATAGGAAGATAAGCCATATGGATTCATTAATGCCAAATATGCCCTATGTAAATAGGGATCCTATTGGTCGGTCCATGATGGGTTCATTAGGGATATCAGGAGAGGGAGGAGTCATGGGGATTCAACCATTGCTTTCGAACCAGAATATGGGTGGCTCTTTGGGTCAACGGAGCAATAAGAATCTTAAAAATATCCCCAGGCCAGATCCGGATCAATTTATACCAGAGAAGGAATATGTCTATCTCGACGAAAACCATGTCGCAGATGAAGTCCACGCTCCAAGGAGGGGGATCCATACACAGGGGAGGTCGAGGGAGATGCTATGGAGGCGGAAAGAGCCGGAGGCTTCAAATGGGGTGAGACGAGAGTTGACGGTAATCAATCAGGATCGATTACCCAAAAATAGGATGAAAAGGGTGGTGGAATTTAGGGCTTCGGATGCCAATCCCATAATCGCAACGATTAGGAACTGTTCTTCGTCAACTCCATCTACTGGAAGGAGGGAGATGGTTGAAATTAATGGGGGTGGGTACTCCAAAATGGTGGTTGGCGACGAATCGGAGGGATCATGTTGTTCGTGGGTGGCTGAATCGAGGGATTTGGGAGCACAACAGTTTCTGAATGAGGGCTGTTCAGTATGGCTGGAGAAACAAATGAACGACTGTTCTGTTTCATCGAGTAGGGCGACTAAGCATGAGGAGGTGGACGGATTCCAAGCTAATGTTATTGTTAAAAGGGATACAGCCAATGAGGGGGAAGCTATTCAAAAGAAAGGGACATCTCTTTCATCAATAAACACATTTCTATCCAACCACAATCTTACTCAGAGACAATTGGATCAACAGGCTTGGATGGGTCAAAGAGGTCTCCCAGCAACACAAACAATTTCGCTCAGAACGATGAACTTGTGTGATGAGGAAATAATGACTGGGAACTTTGATAAGGGGATGAAAAGCATCTCATGGTCACTCAAGCCTAAACATGCGACATGGATGGTGGATATTGAAGTTGCTTTTTCCTAGCTACCTTCTATAGGTAAGTATGATTTATTATCTAAGTTTCATTGTTCTACTCTTTTAGATGCTCTGGACTTATGCAGGTCTGAATTACGATCTATGCATGAATTGGAACAAAATTTTATCTAGGAAACTACTCATAATGATTATTATTCGGATTCTGAAGTGGGGCAATTCAATCAGATAATAGGACAACCGCTAAATACCACTCGGGAGGGGAATGATGTGTTAGTTGTGACTCCTTTAGCAATGATTGTCAATACCGAGGCAAATGGTGGTTCAAAGGAGTTGGGGGCCAATAAGACTATTGACTTTCCAATTCCTAAAAGGACGAAATCGGATTATCTTTTAATAAAAGGGGTTATGGAGCGTGATGAGGGAAGCATGTTGGAGTGGGTTTAGCATAAGTTAGAAAAGCTTGGCCCTTTCTTAGGGCTCTCTTTTGAAGGTTTTGAGACTGAAATAATTGAACTTTTCAAAGCAATAGAACTTCGTCGATTGCAGAAAGGAAAGTTGGATGAGGAAAAAACACCTGGAGGGAAACGTCTACTCAAAGAATTAAAAAAATTGGAAAGCAACGTGAATTATGATAGGAAGGATAAAACTTTAGTGGCAGATAGTGTTAGGAAAGGCAAAGGGGCAATCTTTAAGTAATTTTTATAGATCCTAAACTTCTTTCATGGAATGTAAGAGGAGTTGGCAATATGGATAAAAGAATTTCAATATGCAAAGGTCTAGAGGGAGTAAATCCGGATATTTTGGTGTTACAAGAAATAAAGACTAAATGTATGTCAGGTATCATGGTGAAAGAATTGTGGGGCAAAGAGTCGAATTACTGGATTGCTCTCCCATCTCGAGGCACTTTGGGTGGAATTCTTATGATTTGGAATGAGGAAAATATTGAGGTGATAAAAGCTGAGGTTGGTGCTTATTCAATTTCTGTGAGACGTAAGATGTTAGATGGAGTAGTGGAATGGGTGTTTTCTGGGGTTTATGGTCCGGTTCTTATAGGTGAAATTGATGATTTTCTTAGGGAACTAGATAATGTGAAGGCTAGATGGGATCTTCCGTGGTGCATGGGTGGTGATTTTAACTTGGTCTGTTTCTCTCATGAGTAGAAAGGTGATAATTTGAGAGATGGTCGTATGCATAAATTTGGGGAATTTATTGAAAATTTAGGGAATTTATTGAAAAGTGGAGATTGATTGATGGTCCATTGAAGGGAGTGAAATACACTTGGTCTAATTTTAAGGATAACCCCTCCTTGAGTCGGTTAGATAGATTTCTATTTTGTAATGAATGGGAGGAACTCTTTCCTGGGAGATCTCAATGTGTACTAACAAGATCAATTTCTGATATTCCCCTGTTCTATTGGAAATGTGTGGAAGAAAGAAAGGGTTTTTTCCGTTTAAATTTGAGGATACATGGTTATTGGAACCTGATTTTATGGATTTGGTAAAAGAGGTATGGGCTCAGAACACCTTCTCAGGCAATGCTAGTAGGATCTTTGCGCTTAAATTCAAAATTTTAAACATCAGAATGAAAGTACGGAACAAAATCTCAGTAGGGTATTTTATGGAAGAAAGGAGGAGGTGTAATGAGAAAATTCATAGACTGGATATATTGGAAGAATCACAAAATCTATCTAGGTAGGAAAGATTGTACAGGGAGGCACTTTGTAAGGAATTCCAGATTATTGCGGTTAAGGAGGAAATATTTTGGAGCCAAAGATCCAGAATTAGATGGTTGAAGGAGGGTGATCGAAATACTAAATTCTTTCACAAGGTTGCTTCTCAAAATATAAATAACAATGACATTGAAAGGTTGTGGATTAATGGAGAATGGGTCCAAAATCATAACATGATTTGCAAGGAAGCGGAGGAATTTTACATTAATTTGTTTAAGGAAAATCTTCCTTGTCATCCATTATTGGATGGTTTAGAGTTTGATTGTATTCTTGGAGTTGAGAAGGCATGGGTGGAGAGACCATTCTCGGAAGAAGTGTATAAATCAATAATGGAAATGAAAGGAGAAAGCGTCGGGACCAGATGGATTTTCAATAACATTTTTTCAAAGGTGTTGGGATATTATAAAAGGGGATCTGTTGAAAGTCCTTGATGAATTTTATGATCATCTAAATAACACTTTCATTACTCTTATACCCAAAAAGAAAAGGGTTGCAGAATTGAGGGACTTTCGCCCCATTAGCCTGTTAAGAAGTGTATATAAAATCATTTCCAAGCTATTGGCGAGTAGATTGAAAGGTGTTATGAGTAGGATTATCTCCTCTCCTCAAGGAGCATTCATTGAGGGCAAACAAATTTTGGATGATGTTCTAATTGCAAATGAATGTATCGAAGATAGAGTGGTGATGGGGCATAGTGGGGTGATCTGTAAACTAGATTTGGAAAAAGCATACGATCATATCAATTGGAGATTTCTTGATTACATACTGAGAAGAATGGGATTCGGATCTAAATGGAGAAGGTGGATATCTTTCTGCTTACAGTCACCTTCATTCTCAGTATTAATCAATAAATGGCCATTAGGATTTTTTTGGGGGGGTCGAGGGGGCTTAGACAGGGGGATCCCCTATCTCCATTTCTTTTCATTATGGTATCCAAGGTGTTGAGTAGAACGATAAGTATAGCATAAATGAGATATATTTCAGGTTTTAAGATTGGTAGAGGAGGGGGAGTGACAATATCTCATCTCCAATTTGCAGATGATACAATGATATTTTGCGAGGCTGATATGAGACAAATTGGTTATCTAAGATGCATCCACACATGTTTTGAGGCCGTATCTAGGTTAAAAATTAATTTGGATAAGAGTGTCTTATTTCAGGTTGGAGATGAGTGTGATATTGAGAGTTTAGCATGGATCCTGGGTTGTAAAATTGGACATCTCCCCTCATCTTATCTAGGACTTCCCCTTGGTGCCAGTTATAAGTCAAAAGTGATATGGGATCCAGTGATCGAAAGAATATCTTCGATATTAGAAGCTTGGAAAATTCCACTTTTATCAAAAGGGGGAAGATTGACTTTGTTGAAAGCTACCCTTGCTGCTATTCCCAATTATATTCTATCATTATATTTGATTCCGACATCGGTAGCTAATAAAATGGAGTCTATGTTCAAAAAGTTTATTTGGGATGATGATCTGGAGCATCATAGGTATCACTTGGTTGATTGGAATACATGTTGTAAACCTATGAGCAAGGGTGGGTCAGGTATTAGGAGGATCCAAATGCATAATCAGGTTCTTTTGGCCAAATGGTTATGGAGATTTGGTGTAGAGAATGAGAGCTTATGGCATCAAGTGGTGGTGGCTAAATTTGGACAAGAATCTCATTGGCAAACTAGACGGGTTACTGGGAGGCATGGATGTGAGATTTGGAAATCAATCACGGCAGGTATGGATAATTTTTGGAAGTTTATTAGATTTAAACTCAGATTAGGCGAGAACATCAATTTTTGGAAGGATGTGTGGGTGGGGGAGACACCCTTGAAAGATGCATTCCCAAGTATATATCGCCTAGCAGCGAATCAACAAGGATCAATGGCCAATAATTATGACTTCATCAGAAGTTGTTGGGATCCTCATATAAGGAGAAATCCTAATGATTGGGAGATGGGTGAGATTATTTGAGATCATTGGGAATGTTTCTCTTACTTTGGAAGGTCTAGATGGGCGGATTTGGAAGTTAAATAAAAAAGGACAGTTTTCCCCAAAATCTTATCATCTTGAATTAACAAATTCCCCACTTTTATGGTTTCCACATAAATCTATCTGGAATGTGGAAATTCCTTCAAAGGTTTTTTTCTTCATATGGAATAGTTTCCTGGATAAAATTCTTACATTAGACCATCTTTAGAGTAAGGGATGGAATTTAGCTAATCGATGCATACTATGCATGTCGGAGGTTGAAACAGTTAGCCACCTACTGTTGCATTGTACAATGGCAAGAAAAGTATGGGATTTTTTCCTTTCTCATATCAAGATTCCTTGGGTTTTTCTTAGACTCTTTAGTGAGTTTATGATGAGCTGGAGGGTTTGTGATGTCGGGATATTATCTATGTCCATTTGGCATGCTCTTTCGGGGGTTATCTATCGGGGACTATGGAAGGAAAGAAATGGTATAATTTTTTATGAGAAGTTTCATACTGTTAATGAATTGGTGACCTCTATATACAAGTCCCTTTTGGAGTGGGCTTCAGTTTGGGCATCTTTTGATGATGGGGAATGAGAATCTATTTGGGGACAGAGCTTGTAATTTTCTTTTGTTGTGGTCTTGTTCAGATTTTGTCTTTG
This sequence comes from Platanus orientalis, assembly GCA_025762735.1. NCBI lineage: Eukaryota > Viridiplantae > Streptophyta > Magnoliopsida > Proteales > Platanaceae > Platanus > Platanus orientalis. The sequence continues at coordinate 5,878 of JAOXJP010272904.1, forward strand.
TGATATCACCTTTGCAGTGATTCACCTCTTTGTTCTCTGTATGCTTCGTTATTTTCAATAAATTATCTCCTTACCATTCAAATATATATATATATATATGGGATAAGGCAGCCCCAAAAGCCAAAAAACAACAACCCTGAACAAAAAACTACAAGTGCTCACTACCTTTAACAATGTTAACCCACCCTAGTTTGATATCCACAAAAGACCAAATTACAAATTCTTTACAAATAGATGCCCACCATAAACACCTATCTCGAGTTCTTCTATACACCTTATACAAAGGTTCCGCATAATTATCAAATATCTTATAGTTGTTTTTCAATCATAAGGACCACCAAATAGCTGGAATCCACGGCTGTCATATCCTCTTCCCTTTGCACCCCACCCCAAAATAAGACCACTGTTCAAAAAAATAAAAAATATGGCTTGGGAACACCCACGGCAACTCCTTGAGTAAGATCATCAATTACACCTCATAAGCAAAGGGATAATAAAGAGGGATGTGCTCAATAGACTCATTGCTACAACAAAGGAAACACATGTTGGGAAGAGAAATACCCCTCTTTTGAAGATTTGCTAAGGTGAGAATACAACCTTTGAGGGCTGTCCACACAAAAAACAACACTTTGGAGGGAGCTTTACTCCCCCCAAATCCTTCCAAGGAAACAAGACCACCACCCGAGGTTTAAACAACCCATAACATGATTTCACCAAGAAATATCCATTGGCTTCTAATGTCCATCGACGACAATCCTTCCTTTCAAAGCAAAGCTGAGCTTGGTTGAGGCTGCCAGGCACCCTAGTCATATCATCAATTTTCCAATCATTGAGAAGGCATCTAAGTTGAATGTTTCAACTACAACTGTCCTTTCAAAAAACTGTCCTCATTCCCTCTCCAGTAGTTAGCCACCAAGGCATTTCTATTAGAGGTGATATTGAATATAGATAGAACTTCCAATTTTAACGGACTTGGGAAGCACCATCTATCCTCCCAAAAGAGAGTATTACTCCCATTGCCAACATCCATAAAAGTAGCCTCCTTGAAATGCTCAATCATAGCCATTATGTCTTTCCAAAGGCTAACTCCATGAGAGCCAAACACCCTTGAGGGTTTCTAATTATTGATTTCCCGATACTTGTCTACAACCACCTTCCTCTGTAGACTATGTTCTTCATTCCCCAATTGCCAAAGCACTTTGTAAGGAGGTAATCCTTTTTATCCCTAAACCACCTAGATGCTTAGGATTGCACATGTCATTTCAAGTAACAAGATGAAATTTTTTGGCTTCTTTCCACCCCCTAAAGAAAATCCCTTTGCGTTTTCTTAATCTAATCAACCACTAAGGGCGGATGATGTGGACATGGAAGACAACGTGGGGCCCACATAGGCTGCATACATCTTGCCCTCCCCAGACCCTGCTTTAGCAGGAGCTTTGTACACAGGTTGCCCTTATATATATATATATAAAGTGTACACCATGCATATAAATGCCACATATGGAATATGCAGACGAAATCATGTAGATTTGGTTGGGTGTGTATGTTTCTCAATTTTTTATGTGATATGTATTATTTTTAATAATTTTAAAATATATAAAAGAATAATTGTTAGAAGCTAAAAACAACCTGATCAATCTATAGATGCAGACTAAGGTTGAGCATGGGCTTGGGCCAGCCCGAGCCTGGCCCAGCCCAGCCCAACTCGAAATTTGGCCCAAATAGCCCGACCCAACTTAGGCCCGATAAGGGCCTGGGCCTGAGTTGAAGGCCCAAACCTTTATTAGGGTCGGGCTTGGGTTTACCTCAACCCAACCTAAGGCCCGGCCCGAAGCCCGAACTTATTCAAATAACAGTTGAGATGAAAAGTAGGTGTCAAAAAAGAGACATCAAATTAAAAAATACACCATATATAATTACATATAAGAAATTAACAAACTTGAATCAATAGCTTAGTTGATTAAAGAGTTTATTGGAGTAGGTCATGAGTTCAAATCTCATCTATACCATTTGTTTTTTGAAAACTTTATGACCCGAAGCCCGATAAAATAACTAGGTTTGGGCTTGGGCTTAAAGTTTGTAAAAATGTTTAGGCCCGAGCCCGGCCCGAGCCCGAAATTACTATATAAGGCTGAGCCCCGGGCCTACCCCGGCCCATACACACCCCTAATAAGAACATAGGATTTGATATTAATCTCCGGCCCTATTTTGCTAAGAGCGTCAGGTTTGCAGCATGCAAATCCCTAAATCCCATTCCTTCAGCCTTTTTGGGTCTTCTCAATGTATCTCACCTAACCTAGTGGATTTTTTGTTCTTGAGATCTCTGGCACCACTAAAATGCACGTTGTTTTTTATCTATGATATCACATATTGATTTGACAGTAGAAAACTCAACATTGCATAACATGGAATGGTTAAGACAATATATTTCATCAACTCCTCTTTCCTCACTGGCGATAATAGATGATCTTTCCATCCAAATAATCAAGCTTCCACTTTCTCATGTATAAAGGAAGATAATTCAATTTTTTTCCTTCCCAAAACAAACAGGAGGCCTAGGCATTTTCTTTGGTGGTAAACAACATTTATTCCCAAACATCGGGAAATTTGGGAGGCTACTTCCAAAGGAGTACGATTATAGAAGATTCATTTCGAATTTTCACAATTTATCACTTACCCTGATGTTGTTTGATATTGTTAGAGGCAGTGGTTGATTTCTTAGGTTGATTGAGGAGTAGCTTCAAAGAAAACTAGGCAGTCATCTACAAATAGAATACAAGATATTATTAGGCTCCTATGACAAATGTTGATCCCTTTAATCTGACTAATTTGGATAGCACAATTAAGACTTGCAAACCAACTTTTCAATGTGATGAGGAACAAGTATGGAAAAAGAGGTTACCTTGGCAAAGGGGCCTCATGATGGTTAAAATTTATGACCCGGAGCTCCATTAATTAGGACCCGAAAGGATGCCAATGAAATACAAGAAACTATCCATATGCACCATTTATGGCTAAACCTCATCTCTTCCATAGACTTAACAAGGAATGATCATTCTACGCAATCATATGTCTTAGTCATTTCCAATTTGAGCACCATTACGTTCTTCTTTCCTTTATGAATGCGCATATGGTGGAATATCTCATGGGTGATTAAGATATTGTCCAAAATCAGCCTGTCTTTGAGAAAGACACTTTAATTTTCTAAACTAAGGTCTCCAATAACCTTTTTGAGCTTATTTTCCAAAAGCGTCGTAATAATTTTATTTACCACATTACACAAACTAATTGGCTGACGGTGGGTCAGATTTTAGGGGTTTTTCCTTCTGGGGATTAGGATTATAAAAATCTCCTCAATCTCCTCCAAGTTGATAGATCCCTGAAGAAACTAAAGAACAAAAGAGGTGACGTCATGGCCTTCTATCCCAATAATTCTAGTAGAAGCCCACTTGGAAGCCATCAGGTCCTGGAGCTTTGAATGGATTGAGGTCAAAAATAGTTGCCTTGATTTCCTCTATGGTGAATTCACTTTCAAGAAGTCGCTTTGCTTCTGGATCGAGGACCTTATGACCCATGAAGCATCTAATATCATCTGAGGTTGGGCACGAAGAAGAGAATAACTTCATGAAGAACTCACGAAAGGTTCATTTAATTTGATCTTCCCAAGTAAACCAAGTCCCTCTCTAATCATAAATTCCAATAATATTGTTCTGATCCGTTCGGAGAATAGTTGTCATTTAGAAAAAAAATTGTATTTTTATCTCCAAGGAAAAGCCAATTTAACTGAGACTTTTTACACCCACATAACCTCTTCATCCCGAAGCAAATTATCAAGCTCTCTGTAGTAACAAGTTAAGAGTTGTGAGTTTCTAGAATAGAGAGGGTTAAGCTAAAGATGACAATTTTTTTTTTCTTTAAGCAAGTGAATTTTAATACATCTTTCCCTTAGCTCCACTTTGTTCCACTACTGTAGAGGCGGGATAAGCCTTTTCAATTTCGAGGGAACACTCAAGGCATCTCTAGGAGAGTCTTTCCTCTCCCATTGCTCCCTGATAATTTGTTGGCATTTTTCATAATTTTTCCAAAACCATTTAAAACGAAATGGACATTTTCATAAAGGTTTTGGGTGGGGGTTTTTGGTGAAGGGAAAAGATCTAAGCCTGGGTAAGGGACAACCTCCAAGTAAGCTTCTTGGAACATCATTCTCCACTGAGAGAGTTTACTACAACTATATCAATTTTCTTCGTTATCTTATTTGGATATTGTTGATTATTGGACCATGTGAATCGAAGACCCCTACTTGTGATATCAACCAACTGGCATTGGTTAAGCAATGCAAGGTTTTTATTAATGTCTATAGGACTAGAATGGATGCCTCCAATTTTTTCATCACAGGACTACAAACTATTCTAGTCCCCCATACAAATCAATGGGCCTAAAATATTGGAGATGAATTCAACAAAATGGGTGCAAAACTGAGGACAATGACTTTGGTTTGGCTCATCATGAATGAAGACACAACTCCAATCAGGCTCACCATATTCCTTTTTACTGATACAGCTATACAAAATTTAGATTGGAATATCTTTCTTCCATAATAGGAGTAATCCTCTTGAAAGGCACATAGTATCCACCCCGACATTATATCAGCCACGGCTCAAATTAAGCCTATTATTCAGCCATCGAAAATTTGACCTGGTTTCTAAGAAGAATATAAGTTACGGGTTTGTAGAGAGAATGATCTTTGTAATTCTTCGAACTGTTGAGGGATTCCTACACCTCAGACAGTTCTATGCCAGGGCTATCATTGTTATAGGCGTACCTGCTCCGAAGTAGATACACCCTTCCTTGGATTTAAGAACTTGGACTTTCATCTAACAAGGCCGATTCATTGATCTTGAACAAAGGGTTTATTACCCATTGATATTGGCTGGCCAAAGCTACCTTTCCTCGACACGACCTTTGGATTTTTTGTGGGGAGCTTAGGTTTGCACTTTTTATTTCCTTTCTCTCTCTCAAGGTCACTTAGGAAATGAGCTTAAATCAAAGCTCAAGCTCAGCTCACCGAGTTTAAAATAAGGCTTAAGCTCGGCTCATAATGAGCTGAGCTCTGAGCTAAACCAAGCTAGCACGGCTCCTTGACAGCCCTACATAAACTAATTCAAACGGGCTCATTTTAGTAGTCTTTTTCTTGGATCTGTTAAGATACAAACTCCATTTTGGTAAAGCCTGATCCCAAATCTTCACATTCTTACCCTCCAAGTTCCTTGGCAAATTTCCCAAATTTCTTGTTATTGCGTATGTATGCCCGCCCATCAGTTTGTGGATGACAAAGCAAAATCAAATTTTAAGCCCATCCTGAATTTCCTCCATATTGTTTCTCAACAATGGTTTTCACATTTTCACTATTTATCATACATAATGGATTTAGGAACACCATGCAATTAGACAATCTAAAAATAAAGGTTTGCTATATTAGATGCATCTAGGTTTTCCTACATAGTATGAAATGAGCTATTTTGGAAAATCTACCACCAGTCAAGAAAAGAGAGAGAAAGATAGAGAGAAGAAGAAGAAGAATCCACACCTCTTTATATGTGAGTTATTCCCATTATAAAATCCATGTAGCATCCATCCATAATGCAGAAACAACCAAAAGTAAAGTATACAATGCTCCATTAGTATCTCCTCTCTTTGATACTTCACATATGTGGAAACGCTTTACATATATTGCTACATCTTGCTTCAACTTAGGCCAATAATAAGCTCAAGTAAAGCAATTGTCTTGTCCTCTCCAAAATTTCCTTCACTATGTAATTCTTTAATAAACTCCTCCATCAATGAACAGTCCCTAAAAAAAACATATCATGAAGATGATAGTCATCCATGTTGCCTAAATTCACATCATATATAATCAGCCCAAATAATGTATCATATCCATATAGGTACCTTTTTTATGATTATAAGAAAAAAAATTATTCAAGAAAAAACGAGCTAAGAAAAAATTACAAGCAAAAGAACAAAAAAGCTTTTTGTTTCATTAAGTAACGAAACTTTAGAAATTTTATTTAAGAAAACAAGAAATAAGAATGCATGAGAACACAGGCCCAATAATCTGGACCTGCAAACTAGTAAGAAAACCACATCTTCTACTTAGGTATCTACTACTATCCTATGAACCCTAGCCTTGTTTTTCAATGTGAATACAAACTCCTGGAGATTAACCCACTTTCCAGGTCTTCGGCTCAAGCTATGTTGGTTGTTGAGATACACACCACGACCTCTGGATTATACTACAACACAAAACTCTTTAAATCAGATTATGTACTCAGTGCCTCAAGGTTTGCACAATAGAGAAGAACTTGATATCACAAGTCAACTATTGCAGTCTAACCCCACTGAGTTTCTCAATGAAGTATGCCATTGGCCTGCCTTCCTGACTCAATACCTCCCCCATGCCAACCCTCAAAGCACCATAATTAACCTTAACATTTCGTCAGTCTGGTAATGCAAGAACAAGTGCATAGACAGCTGCTTCTTGATTAAATTAAAAATCATTCCTTAACCATCCACTAGAATGAAGAGATCGGCAATATGAATCCAACCCATGAAACCTGCGAACATCTTGAATATTAAATGATCTGGACCAGTCAAGAATGGCTTGCACCTTAGTTTGATCTCCCTCTACTCTAGTAGAGCATACGCATCACCCAAGAATATCACTAAATCAATCATAAAAGGAACACTTCATGTTAACAGACAGCTGCTGTCGAAGAGCAGAACATCCCATAGGTGTTGCTTAAGAAAATCAAAAGATGAGTTGTGCACAGGTGAATGATTAAAGAAGATTTCCACAAAGTTGCTAATAAAAGACTTCTAAACATGTTCCATTGCTCTCATGAAAGTACTAATGGCAGTTAAAAGACCAAATGGCATCACCAACCACTTAATACACCCCTTTTTTGGTCTTAAAGGTGACATTCCATTCATTTTGCTATAAGAAGATGAATATGATGATAACTTTCCAAATCAATTTTGGAAAATACCATAACACCTACTAGTTGATCTATCATGTCATCTGGTCGGAAACAATAAAAAAAAGATACTTCACAATAGTTTTTTTCTTTTATATATATATAAAAGAAGATTTCATCAAGGGGATAAGC
>JAOXJP010272914.1:0-14092 GCA_025762735.1 Platanus orientalis
ATATATATAGAGAGAGAGAGAGAGAGAGAGAGAGAGAGATACTAATTACTTGGGTTGCCTACCCCAATTATTGTTCCTCCATTCCACTCTTTTTACTCTTTTTAGAGCTAAATTTGTCGTTAAATCACAAGTTGTCATATCTTACTTTACTACTTTAATCCAATTCGATTTTTGTCTTCCTCTTATCCTTATAGCACCTTCAAATTGCATCGTCTCACTATTTATTGGTGTTGTAATTGGTCTTTGGAATAAATAACAAAACCACCTCAGTTAATTTTTCTTCGCCTTATCACCTATTAGTGCTACAATTAAAATCCTATGAATGGATTCATTCTTAATTATATAATTTCTAGTCTTGCCTCTCATCTATTTCAACATCTTCATTTCAACCACATTTATTTTATGTACATGTTGTTTGTTAGTTGCCCAACATTTTACTTCACAAAAGCATGGGTGGTTTTATAAATTTGTCCTTCAATTTTAGTGGTATTCATTTATCATACAATACTCTAGAAGCACATGTTCACTTAAACCATCTCGTTCTAATTCTATGAACAATATCATTTACAATAATTCTTTCATTGTGCATAATTGAACTAAGATAACAAAAATGGTCATTATAGGCTATCTCTTGGTTATCATACTTGACTAATCCCTCATTTCTACTCCTATTTTTGCTAAATTTGCATTCCATATGTTATGTTTCAGTCTAACTTATCTTAAAATTATTTGATTCTAAAAACATTTCTTAATAATTCTACCTTGGCATTTACCCCCCCCTCTAGCCTTATCAATCAACACAACATTATCAACAAACAACATAAACCATGGCAACTCCACTTATATATGTCTAGTCAACTCATACAATACTAAGGTCAAAATATACTGACCCAACACTTACCCTTGGTGCAAGCCTACTAAAATCATAGCTCACTTGTCTCTCCCCCAATTGTCCTAACATTAGTTATTGTTCCATCATACATATCCTTAATTAGGTCAATATATATGATTAGGACCCCCCCCTTTTTTTTTCTTCAAAATTCACCAAATGATCTCTCTTGGTACTTTATCATATGTCTTTTCTAACTTAATAAAGACCATGCAAGGATCTTTATTTTTCTCCATGATTTTCCATCAATCATCAAATTATGAAAATAGTTTCAATCATTGATCTCTTAAGCATAAATTTAAATTAGTTTTTAGACACTTTAGTTTCACATTTTAGTCAATGTTCAATCACTCTCTCCAATATTTTCATTTTAGGGCTTATAAGTTTGATCCCCCGATAATTGATGTAATTTTGAATATCCCTTTTATTCTTCTTCCACTCATTCAGCATTTATTTTTAGTTCTAACAGGGTTAAATAGATTAGTTAACCATGATAAGTTATTGTCTCCCATATTTTTCAAACCTCAATTGGGATATCATATGTTTTTAACACCTTTCCTATCTTTGTCTTCCTCAAAGCCTCATTACCTATGATCTCTAATGTCCTTTACTCTACCAATTCTTAAACCGGTATTCCCTATCATATTTAATAATTTCTTAAAATAGCTCCACAGTTCTTTAATTTCTTATTCTTTCACTAAAACTCTTTACTCATCACTTTTAATGCATCTAACATGATCTAAGTCTTTACATTTCCTATCTTTTATTCTAAAAAGTTTGCATACACTCGTCTCATCACCATCATTAGTACTTAACTTATGATAAAGGTCATCAAATACCTTAAATTTAGTGTTGCTTATAACTTTCTTGGTTTTTTATAGTATTTTTATATATTTTCTAAGTCTTTTGTATTTGTAGTTTTTTTTGACAATATTTACAACAAGATCTTTTATCAAGAGTTCATGATTAATTATTTGAATGGGATTTTATGTCAGTTTTCAACTTGATGCAACCTTCCTCCTTAATTTATATGAGCTTAGGACTGACAGTGTCTGAAGATACAAACACTAGTGGAGTTTTAATACATGAACTAAACCTTTTTTTTTTGTGGGGGGGGGGTCAAACACATGAACAAAACATTATTGGTTGCCATTTAAGTACTCAACTGGTATTTGCTTCATTAGAATGAGTTAAGAAACTTTACAAATAAATAAAGGTTAGATACTAATGCCCACTTCCAAGAGTTGGCAATCTAATCTCTCCTTAGTGGAAGGTGATAAAATCAAGACTATGTGAACATCTCCAAGGATAGATTTTTTTTCCTGGTACGATTAAGTCTTGGGATTGTAGCATGTATTTCTTGGTTTAGTTTTACAGTTGAAGTAGGAAGTATTTAATTTTGTCAATTTTTTAGAATAATTTTGTGGTCTTGGAACAACAACAACAACAATAAATTTCTAGACATTTGGGTTTTTGTAATTCTACAGAGGAATTTTGGTTTAGATTATCTTATATTATCATAAAGTTTTTCTGTGAGCAATTTTGTACGCTAGCATTTTTTTCTTTTTTACATTCCCTCACCCCTAAATCTTATAATTGTATTCATCATAAAATAATAACAATTAATTTGATTAGACTCTGCTAAGGATTAGTTGATATAATATTTAATATACTTGATCAAATAATTTTATATGTAATAATATATTTAAAATTTCTTTTTATGTTCTTTCACACATATTAAATCCCTTTCTCCCTCTAAATCCAAACCACAATTTAGACAATACAAAACATATTAATATTATTGAAGAAGAATGATCAACTGTAGCAAATTTTGCTGTAACTTTTTGTAGCATGAACAAAAAGCATGGGTACTTTGTCTTTTAACATGGGTTGGTTTGTCTTTTAACATCGGGCTTGTGTCATTTTGTACTTGCTACAAATTGCTCATGTTTTGCTAGATTTTGAATAGGATTATAGGCCATTTCTAAGATGAGACACATAGTCTTCTAGCCTAAGCCTAATCAAATGGATGCTTAAATTGGCAAAGGATGTGATAAATTTTAAATGGGCTGGAGCTTTGGTGGAGCTAACCCACTTAAACCCTTGACCTTTGAAGTGTGAAGACTTCCCATGTTGTTTATAGCATGAGAGGAAAGAACTTGAAAATTAAATGCCTAAAGAGTGAAGACACTTTGGTCTTTTCATTGAGAATCTTAAATGAGGTAGCTACAAGTATAGATCATCATAGAATGGGATGTCAATATTTTTGTAATAAAAGAACAATGGCATTTTTCGTTATCCATTAAACTAGCAAAGAAGCATGGGATAAAATTGTAGGGAAAGAAGATATGAATCATAGAAGGATGTTATGTGAGAATCTGGTTCTAAAAAGGAAAATAGAGAAGAGACAAGATTTTATGAGGTTGAGGAGAGAGATCAGCGAGAAAGATGTGGCAGAGAGCATAATTAGTTAAAATTTATCCTAAAAGGAAAATAGAGATGATGAGAGATTTTAATACATTCAGGAGACAGAAGATGTGGGGGAGACATTCTAATTAGTTACAGATAAGATTTTAGGAGATTACAAAGATAAAGAAGGATGAGAATGATAACTAGTGAGGGAGTGCACGTGTAAGAAAACAAGGAGGGCATCCACATATGATTTCTTGCTTTAGTTTATTATAAAGATATCTATATAATTAAACATATTATATTGATCTTCATGACAGTGGAAATGCACAAAGCTTAGCATGGACCTCAAATTTCCAAACACTTTTGCAACATGGAGTGCTCCCAAGACAATGACTACACCTTTGTAAACACACGCATGGAATATATATGTTTTGTGAAGGGAGCAAATGTCCTGTCCAGGACACTAGGGGACGTCATATGGAATGAAATGGGTGATAATTTGAAATTTCACTTAACCCCTGCCCATTTTATTCCATTTGAAGTTCCCTGGACACCATCTGGACTGAACATTTACTTCGTTTTGTTAATTCCATTTGCCTCGGGCATGTGATGTGCCTTGCAAAAACACATATAATTCTCATTTAACACGATTAGGTAGCAGTACAATGATTTTCAAGACTTTTTAGGTTAAAAGCAAGTTTAGGCTGACTTAGTTATCATCACATGCCACACAGTCATCACAGCATTTAATTTTAGTCTCAACATACATATTTACAAGGGTTTTTTTTTATATTTATAACAAGGGAGTATATTTCAATGGTGCAATATGCTTATATGTGCCTCTCCAAGGGTGAGGTTGAGGTTTCAAACCCGATGGGCAGCAATTTCTGCATTGGATTGCATTGACATCCCCCCCCTCCGCTAGAGGGCAGGATTTGGTAAGACTCCTAAAGTTAGCCTAAAGTAAGAATGACATTAGGGGCTGACACATCAAAAAGTGATATGCACTTTTCGGGGGATGCTTTTTTTACTTTTTGGCACTGATGTGTTAGCCCCTAATGTAATTCTTACTTTAGGTTGTCCTACCAAATCCCAGGTGCCCGGCTAGTGGTATTGTGCAGTTGCCAATGTGACAGCAAGCCCAAGTGCCCTTACCAAAAAATTGGTCCAATATGTTTCGTTCCTATAGAGGTAGCCAAGCAAGGTACAAATCCAGAATATTAGGCACCAGGCCTCAAATCTTAGGCACATGCCCCACCCACACGATAAAATTTTCAGCCCAAGCACAAGCTGGAGAAAGTTGGGACTTACCTAGGATTGACCCATCCCATTTGCAATAGTAAGATAGAAGGGAAAGGATTTGCTGTCTAGGACACCAGGGGCCATCATATGGAATAAAATGCATATTTCATATAAAAAAATGCATCACCCACTCATTTTATTCCATATGACGTCCCCTGGTGTCTTGGACTGGCACGGATTTTGTCCTCTCCTTTGTGAATGCCTTAGGTCTGCTGGAAGTTAGGGAACGAACACATCAGGATCGAAAAGTGATTTACACTTTTTGAGGGCTTTTCACTTTTTGGCGCTGATGTGTCCACCCCCTGATGCCCAACAGACGTAAGGTGTTCATAAGGGAACGGACAAAATCCACAACAATCCTGGACAGAATATCCTTTCCCCTAAAACTAAGCCTTCCAATAAGATCGAGTAAAATTTCCAAAAGATTTGGGTTTTCATAGAAGAGCCTTTTGGATATAAAATAAACCGTATGCGAGAAAATTAATTAAAAAAGATGGAAAATAAATATATGAAATGATGGAATATGATTTATGTAGACAACCCAAGTAGTTGGATAATGTTTTGTTCAATTAATTATGTACATATAATGAAAAAATTGACAAACCTGAAGCTAATTTAAATTTTATATTGAATAAGTTCTAGTATAAAAATTTGATATGCATGCAATAGACACGGAGGTGTACAAACAATAATAAAAAGGGTGTCAGCCCTTATGTTTTGGCATAAGTTTATCTAGGGGTGGCAATGAGTCGAGCTAGCTCAAAGTTCGGCTTGTCATGGGCTTGAGCCAAGTTTCACTAAGTTCAGCCTATATATATATATGTGTGTGTGTGTGTGGAAAATAGTAATGTTCAAAAAGTACAGTGGGTTTGTTTTGTTTTATTTTTTGACTGGCGTGCCAAACCAGGCTCAAGCCGAGCCTGAGTTGAGCTGGGCAAAGCTTGGCTCATTGCCACCCCTAAGTTTATATATTCCCTAGTGTTTTTGTCTAGTTTTTATTTATTTATTTACTTTGAAAGAAGAATGATTAAGGATATTAAGATTGTTTGTAGTTAGTAGTGTTATAATCATTTTACCTTCTCCTTTGTAGAAGAAATGAGATGTAATAAAATCAACAAACAAAACAAATAAATAAATCATACATAATACAAGATTTACATGGAAAACCCTAATTTGGGGAAAAACCATAGAATTACAAATAAAACTTTCACTATCAGGAGGAAAAATCGTTTAAAGACAATTTACAATTTTAGAACCTCTCTCACTTTGCACATGTAACCCTAAAACGAGACATATAAATATCGCAAAACCCTAATACATATGCGATACAATTCAAATATGATCCGAGACATAAAAATGGGTCAAAAATAGCCCCCGGACCCCCATTGGCAGAGGATTCACATTGCTCACCTTCACCCTAAAAATTTCATATTCAGATTTTATCTGGGTTAGATTTTAGGTTGAATTTCACATGCTAACCCAACAAATTGAACTTCACACATTACAAGTAGTGATTAGGTATTTTTTAATGTCAAGCATATGGATTCAAAGTTGATAGATAACGCAAGGTGTAAAATACAAAATACTAACATAAAAAGCAGAAAAGATTAGGTACGAATGAAATTCGTACTAATGCATCAGAATGACGCCAGGGGGTGCACACACCAGCTCTGAAAAGTGATAAGTGCCCCCAAAAAGTGTAAGTCACTTTTCGGCGCTGATGCATTAGCTTCCTGGTGCGTGCTGTTCGAACACATCTGTACAAACTTCATTCGTACGTAATCCAAGTTCCATAAAGAGGTTAAACACAAATGGGGCAAGAATGTAGGAGGTCCATGAATGAGACTTGGAAGATCATTGATCAAAATTTAGCCTATTTTATGCTGTCTCCCAACCTATCTCATAATTTGTCTTCCTACTTTATTTAAGAACTAATCACAGTTAAAATCACATTTTACAACTCAAAGAGTGAACTTCGAACTTGGCCGTATCAGCTCCACATGATTGAATTTCAGGTACATTTCAAAGCCAAGCTTGTCACCTCTTTGACTTTGGCAACTTCATATATGTAATGTTTTTCTTAATTTCTTACCTCCTTTTGCTATTGCCCATCTGTGCTGCTTGACTTCTCCTATCCATGCAGAGTGTCAAGCAGCCATAATAGGTTTGTTAACAGAGCAAGTTTTAAGGCTTAAGAAAATCTTCATTGAAGGAGACTCTTGAGTTTAGTCATTTCCTTCTTAAAGGACAGCATCATTAGATGCCCTTGGTCTATATAAAATTTGATTTATGATTGTCAAACTATATATTACTAGAAACTTTGATAAGGCTTCCTTTGTCTTCTCTAGGAGATCCTCAAATAGGGCAGCTCACCTCTTGCCTAAGAGGGGCCTCTTGTTGTTGTCACTATGTATTGACACTTGCTCCCTTCTTGGTTGGGGAATGTGCTCTCTCCTAAATTCCTAATATTAGTCCTCCTGAGGGAGTCTCTTCGTTTTAATGAAATCTTCATCTACCAAAAAAAAAAAAAAAAGTTTATAACAATAATTATAAATTTATTTACTTGTGAGCCATCACGGATTACAGTGTAGAGTCAAGTTTTTAGGTTTTAAACACTAATTGTGATCATCTATCATTCTTTTACCTCCATAATCATCTAAACTCGCTCCATTTCTATCATCCTTTTTGCCACCATTTTACTTTTGTTGTTTTAAACAAAGAATTCATTATAGACTAAACCCAACTTGCTTCAGTTGCTTAAAATTTAGCGGTGAATAGAACAGCAGTTACAGAAGTCCTTTTTATTCTGTTTGTTAGTGCTTGAAGATGATTTGAGGGTTTGCATGTGTATGCGCATGTATTTAGTTATTTATTTTGGGTATAATCAAGCATAACTCAATTCGTTTGGCAATTTGCATCGCGTCTTTCTACAGATCTGAAGTGTGTCAATGGGTTTGGTCAATCTCTCTACATGTCTACCCATCATGGGCCAAGTTTAACCTAGTCCTTATACATGGGTTGGCCATAAATTATGAGCTGGGCTTAATGATTTTTTTTTTTTTTTTAAATTTTCCGGAATTGTAGAGTCCATTTGTTCAAAAGGTCCTGAGATTAAGCCAACGCCTGGCCTGTCAGGCCTATAAGTACATACTAAGCTAGAGATCACAGCAGGCTGGGCCAAGAGGCCCATCAAGCCAGACTGGTCCATTATGAGGCCTATAGGGATTGAATGTTGGATGATATTGTTTCTTGTTTCTTCAACAGTTATTGATGCTTAATATATAACAAATATTACATAGCAATACATGCAAGTAAAAATTATAACTAAGGATTCAAAATATCCAACTTATGAAAAGGTTGATCAGTTAATGTTTAATCAAGACCTGTATTGAAGATTTTAACATGAACCAGCTTTCACATCTCAACAGAGTTCAATCATGCTAGAAAATTTGCCGGTGTAGCATCCCTCATTAAGAATAATGTGGGTTTACCAGCCGTGGTTAAGATTAGAGCTCATTAGTTTGCATAAAACAAGAACTAGAATTAAAGATTAAGCAAATTAAAAGAAAATTGATTGGTTTGGCAAAGACATGTGGCCAGTGTGTTGTGTACCATTACACACACTTTGGATCCTCTACTACAACTTAAAGTGTTGAATCGTCGAGTGTGTTTAAAGTGCAATAGGTACCCCAAAAAATAAAATTTGGGTGGGTGATTTTCACTTTTTGGGTATATGTCAGCATTGCAGGCCCATGCAAGACTTTAAGGACAGTAGAGGAGATAGGTGAAAGGGTTAGTAATTGATGGGTTTTTTTCAAAAGGAAAACTCTTCCCTTGGAAAAAGAATTATACGATGGGTCCCTTTCAATTGGAAATCTCTAGATAGAATAGAATGAACCAATAAGACAGATAATTTTTATTTGTTAACAGATAATCCCAAACCCTTTCATAGTTCTGTATCCGATGGCCGCATGAAATTGAAAGGGTAAATGATCTTCTACACCCAATTTCTCTGTCCCCCTGCATCCCCTCACACAAAGGGTGGGATATGTATAGGGTTAAAACGGCAAAATCTGTTCCCAAATGAAAAGTAGGCACCTAAAATAAGGGGTGCATAAGGTTAAAATCATAAAAAAGTGTTCAAATGAAAAAGTAGGTTCTTAAAAAGCAAGAATCTTCTACATCCAAATTTGCCTGTTCACCATTTACTCACACCATAGATTGATACATGATTTTTATTTATTTATTTATTTTTTTGGTCTCTTTTTAGGCATTTACTTTTTTATTTAAACATTTTTTTTACAGTTTTTATACACCCTTTTTTTGGGAGGGTGGATTGTATCCGCTCATCTTATCTAATGCTCCTCTCCGCACCCTGTCAGGGGGTGGGCACATCAGCACCGACAAGTGATATGCAACCCTCCAAAAAGTGAAAATCACTTGTCAGCACTGATGTGCCAGCCCCTTGACAGGGTGCAGAGAGGAGCTTTAATTAAGAGGAGCGGATACAATCCATTGGGTTTTTTTGGGCACATATATACTTTTCATTTGTAAAACCTAGTTTTTACAAAAAAACATTTTTAAGCCTATCCACCCTCCCTTTGTGTGTGTGGATACAAGGGGACAGACAATTTGTGTAGAAAATCCTTTCTCTTCCTAAAAAGAAACACCGAATTCAAAAAAAAAAAAAAAAAAAAAATCAGGTGTGGGCCAGTGGTGTGTGTAGAAAATCCTTTTCTCTTCCCAAAAAGAATCACCAAATTCAGAAAAAAAAAAAAAAAATCACGTGTCAGCCGGTGGTGTGGAGACAGACAAATTTGTGTGTAGAAGATCCTTTCTCAAAATGAAAAAATAAGTGCCATCTAGAATATTTTGAGTGAATGTAGGGGCGAATTCAAACAGGGAAGGAGGAGGGAAGGTGAAATAGGGGAACAAAGCAAAATAGGAGAGGGAGGGAAATGACAAACTGCCCTCCTACTTTGACTCTTTTCAATTCTATGATTCTATCTGCAAATCCTCGCGAGGATGGACTTTGACCACTACTACTTTTCTTTTATTCTTGGCTGGCTTCTTTCTTCCTACTACTTTTCAAGAGTTTCTCCCCACCACCTCATAATTTTCAAGTCTCTCTCTCTCTCTCTCTCTCTCTAAGTTTTCAAGACTAGGTACCAGCTTGGAAATTTCAACTCTCTCCGGAGCTTGATATTTTACTTAATTTCGTGACTGTTTCTCTCTCTTGGTTTCTTTCCTTTCTTCTTTCTCTGTATAATTGTTAAATCTCTCTTGCTTTCTCTCATCCATCTCTCTATTGTCAAGTCTCTCTTTCTCCACACATAACCAGATGGAAACATAATCAAATAAAACAAGAAAAGAAAATGGTGATCTAAATAACAGATCAAGATATCATGGAACAGCATTAGCGGCTCATCCACCTCATGGACTTGGTTTTCTTCCTCAATGAAGAAGCCCGTTCCCGCCTTCTCCGAAACATGGTTCTATCTTCTGGCTGCACCTATGTTTGCCTATGGTCCTATTATTCCCAACCATCCAGGTAACAATCTCTCTCTCTCTCTCTCTCTCTCTCTCTCTCTATCACTTACACTGTGGTTTTCTTCAGATTTTTGATCTTCTTGGATGGGTGGTACAACGATGAAAGTAACCAGCCCAGCTCCTCTTCTGGAAGTCATGCTAGGAGGCTCTTTGATGATTATAGGCAAAGAGTATACAGTGTTGAAAATGGGTAAGCTAGGTTTTGTTTATACATGAAGATCATCAGGTCAAGTTCCCATCTTTATGGGTTGGTAATCCATGCTTTTTTAACTGTTTCAGTCATGTCCCGGGTCTTGCTTTGAGGGAAGGTCTACCCTATTTAGAGTTAAAAGAATTAGAGCTTCTAAGTAGGGTTTCAACTGAAACCCAAAGGCAATTCTATCAGGTAACAGTTAATGAGGACTGTTTTTTGTTCAAAGGAGTTTGAGGGTTGTGATGAAGAGATGCTTATACTGTGTTTTGATGTGATTTTCACAGGAAGCCAGGATTAAGGTTTGTTGTTCACAACCTTCATCTTTGTTTTTCAGACTTTGAGACGTATGGAATAAATGATCATGAAAATTTTCTTATTTTGATAGACTGCAGCTTTCATGGGATGCAAAAGTGGTGAGATCGAGATGGGTTCAACTCTAGTTCAGGTATCAAATTAACCAAATCTCACATTCTTTATTGGTGTGTTCAAATGGGTTCCATTAGAAGAAACTTTTTGCTGAGGTAAACCTTGATTACTCTATCTAATTTGGTTCTCTTGGGCAGATCAACATGGAAATGGAGTTGAAGAAGTGGTTTCCTGAGCTTACTACTCCCCCGCCTGATCAGAACCGGCCTTCATCGTCTTCGTCCTCAATGAGATCACTATCTTTGGGTAGCCCGGAGTATTCATCTCTTTTCTTTAACATGCCTAGTACTTCAAATATGCCCCAATCTCTTATGGAAGCACCCATTGAACAACCAATAATAAAGCCAATTATGCCACAGCAGCAAACCATGCAAGCATACCTTAGACATCATCACATTCGATTTCCAACTCTCGAGAGTGATGAGGCGGCAATGACTAGAGCCATGCTTGCTGTTATCTCTTCTCCTTCTTCTTCTTCATCTTCTTATCAAACCCAACAAAACCCATCTTCAAATTACCAAGCAAGCCAGCAAACCAGCGGTTTCAAGACTTATAACTCAGCTTTAGCCCCCAAAGTCCCTATGAAAGCTAATTTACTTAGGCAAAATATGCTGAAGAGAGCAATTGACTTCTTTAAAAACATGGATTATAAAAGGAATGAAGACCGAATACAAGGAACACGCCCATCTATCTCGCAATTACACCATATGATATCGGAGCGCAAGCGGCGAGAGAAGCTTAATGAAAGCTTTCAGGCACTTAGATCACTACTTCCTCCAGGGTCCAAGGTATGATATAGAAAATAATCCTTCTTTGGGAACTGATATATTTAATAAAATTCAATATATTTGTATGAGATCAGTAGCTGAGTTAGGCCATGCTTGGTATTCACTTGTGCAATCTTCTTTTTTTGTTAGAATGGATTGAATTGAGATAACCTCTATCACCCCCTTACTGATAACATTGAAGCAACAAAATGATTAAAAAGAAGAAGAAGAAAACTCTTTGTTTAATTAGCAATGGCTCTTCTTATAGATTGGTACTAAATATCTGATATATATTCTTATAGAAAGACAAGGCGTCGGTGCTCTCTAGCAGTAGGGATCACTTGGCTGCTCTGAAAGCTCAAGTTCTAGAGCTTAAGCAAAAGAACCGGCTACTGGAAGCACGGCTTGTGCCTGCAAAAGAAGCTAGTGAAGAAATTGGTGGTTCTTCAAATGAAAGAATAGATATACAAGTTATCCAAGCCTCTGAATCGACATCCGAAGAGAGACAAATCGAAGTGCGAGTGGCTGTGATGGGAGATTGTAATATGTTGGATTTGGTTATCCGCATACTCGAATTTCTAAAACAGGTGAAGGCCATCAGGGTGGTATCCATGGAAGCAGACACCCATCTACAACAAACGAGTTCATTCAACCGAGTAATCTTAAGATTAAATATTGAGGTACGTATGTTAATAGACAATTCTTAGAAATATCCATATAGAAGGACTTAGACAATACTTGCAGAACATAATTCTAAATGCTCTACTATAGATTCTTCTTATTCTATTTAATTATTAGAAATACCCATATGAAAGGACTTAATTAATTTAGCTAAATGCGTTTATAACATAATTCTAAATGGTCTTCTTCTTCTTCTTCTAGACAATTCTTAGAAATAGGGAAGGACTTAGCTATAGACAATTCTTAGAAATACCCATATGGAAGGACTTAGCCAAATACTTGCAGACCAACATTTTAAATGCTATACTATAGATGTTTCCTCTTCTTCTATTTAATTCTTAGAAATACCTATATGAAAGGACTTAATTAATTAGCTAAAGTAGACTTAATTAATTAGCTAAATACTTTTAGAACATAATTCTAAATGATCTTCTTCTTCTTCTTCTAGACAATTCATAGAAAGACCCATATGAAAGGACTTAGTTATATACTTCTAGAACATAATTCTTCTCCTTCTTCTTCTAAATTTTTGTATTTATTAGTGACCTACATAAAATGAGGACCCAATAAGGCCACTGTAATACCGAATGGTCCACATCTTAAAGGATAGATAGAAGTTCTCCTTTCTGTCTATCCTTTGCAACATCAGAGGTAGCTCTAGTTATAGGCGCTGGTGTTTCCAACACCTAGATGTCAAATGAACATCGCGATCTCTTTGTTTCTGTTGGAGTAACACCAATATAAAGCCCTAACACTTGATCCTTTAATAACTTATATATAATGAGGTTTTTAATAATTAATATAAATTTCAAGGAACTTCATTGGTGCCATAACATGTAAGTAATTATCTTTAATACCTACTACTAATTTAAAATTTTCTCAGAGGCTCTAATATATTATTAATTAGAAGAATGCTATGTATTTTTTGATATTAACACACACACACTACACAATATGTAACCAAATTACTAAAATACATATATACAAAATATAACTTTATTGCAAGAGGCTTTATGTAGTGCAATATAAATATTGTCTAATATATATATATATATATATATATATATACTTGATGATTTATGAAGATGCCCTTGGAATCTTCCATTTGGCGGCTTAGTTAATAACTTAAAATAGCTCCACATTTGGCCACTCAACCTTTCTCATGTGGTGAATAAAACCTTCTTTTTTGAATAATTTTAATTAGATTTTGGAACTGGTACAACAAGCAGAAAAGTTCAAACCCTAGGGGATGTGCGGTTGAAGTAGGCAAGGCAATCAGAGACATGAACAATCCATAGAATTCTATATGGGATGGATGGTTAGGATTGGCTACATCATCTCTCTATCTGTCTTAAACAAGAATATTAACCTAGTCACACACCTAGGTAACCCATATGCAAAATCTCATATATATATATATATATATATATATATATATAGAAATTTTTTGTGAATGTTTTTGTTTTGCAGGAAATTGTAAAACAAAGTTCATTATTTTTGCTAATAAAAATTCAATAGAAATAACTAAATAATTTTGCGTATATATATATATATATATCTGTGTGTGTGAAATTTTTTGTGAATTTTTTTTTGGAGGAAATTGTAAAACGAAATTCTTTATTTTTGTTTCAATAGAAATAGCTATAATAATTTTGTATTTCTGCCATTATCAATTATTAGAAGGTTGCCTGTATATGGGTGTGTGCATGGTTGCTAATATAGCAAAACATAAACAAAGCAGGTGTGTTTTGAGAGTGACAGAATTCTGTATGGAATCAGATACATGGCCAAACCATAGAATTCTGCATGGAATGGATGGTTAAGATTGGTCACATCATCTCTCCGTCTGTCTTAAATCAGACACACCCACAC
>JAOXJP010272925.1:0-20034 GCA_025762735.1 Platanus orientalis
CATGCATTTTAGTTCACTGTGAAGCGAAAATTTTTGTTGTTCTGCTTACTACTCATGCATTCCATATAAATGGGGAAAAAAAAAAAGACGGGGGTCTGTGTGCTATGTTATTTCCTCCATTTGTACGGGCAATCCCTTCTTCTCTTTACATGGTTGTCTTAGTCTTGATTTTCAGATAATTGCGGGGGGAACCTCAGAGTGTAGTGAGTCTGACCTGTTCTTCCAACTGCACTTTTAACTGGGTGAGTTAAATTTATAGTAGCATTTTTTTTTTTTTAATGTATTCAATATATTCGATCTAGCCAAGTGTATCAACTATGGTATTTTCACTTCTTCAAACACTGAAATGCATAACCATTTAAGGATATTGGATGGGCCCTACTTAAATTGCTATATATTTCATATTGTTACTTTCATTAATGAAAAAAAGGATGACCAAATGATGCATAACAGAAACTAATACATAATTGGTTCCCAATGGATCCATTCCATGAGGATAGATATACAGAAGATGACGAAAGGAAAAACAAGCAGCCGCTATGTATGCCATGGCTGGTGGATCCATAATTGTGTCCACGGCCTACTATGGCAAATACATTCACTGGGCACCACGTGAAAACACTTATCACACCCTGCGTGAATTCGTGAGCAAAGTTGTGTCATCTGATGAGCATTGCAAAACTTTGCTTCGAATGAATGTCAATTACTTCAGAAATTTTGTCAATATTTTGAAATCTAGTGGATGTCTAGAAGAGTCAATCCATGTCTCAATAGACGAACAAGTAACTCTATTTGTACACATGCCTGCACATAATAAGAGAATGCGCAATGTGAAGTGTGCAATAGATCAGGTGAAACTGTGGTAGATATTTCAAAAAGGTATTTGATGCTCTTCTAAAGATGAATAGGTACTTTGTTCCGGATCCAAGTATCGAGACACCTAGGCATATAGCTGATAATCCTAGGTTCTACCCATACTTTATCAGTAACATGTAATATTTTGAAAATCAAAACAATAAAATTCATTTTTAAGTTGATGGGAGTTATAATATAGGATTGTATTAGAGAAATTGACGGCACACGCATCCCAACCAAGATGAAGCCTAAGTTTGAGGCAAGATTCGAGGGGTCGTAAGCATTGCCCTACACGGAACATCCTAGTTTCTTGTGATTTCAATTTAGTGTTCACATTTGTGTTTGCTAGATAGGAAGGTTCAGCTTCAGATTCAAGGATCTACATTGAGGCAAGGAGGAGAAAAAAATACAGAAAAAAATATAATGTCTCCCAAGTAAACCTTTTTATACACAAGGGGTCTTCAATGTATATGACAATAGGGTTATTTTAATAATTTATCACTTCAAAATGTAGGAAAATATTACCTTGCCAATGTCAAGTACCCACTTACGTGAAATTTTATCACTCCATTTCGTAATACCCATTACCATCTAAATGAGATCCGAGGACATCGTTCAAATACGGATAGAGACTTGTTTAACCACAGGCTCCTCTCTTTGCACAATATGATTAAATGGGCATTTGGAGTTGTAAAAATTGTTTTGGAATTGTCTGTGAAGAACTTATGTATTCTTATGAAAGACAAATTCTCATCTTCCTAACTTGCATTTATGTCAACAACCACATCTGACGATTCATGCCTAATGACTATCTATTAGACAATGTTGACTTGGATTTATCTACTACTGCCCCACCATAGAAAGACTGAGTCAAACAATTGTTAAGTAGGCTTGAGGAAGGAAGAGTAGGGACATGGATTAGGACCTCTATAATGACAAATGTTGGAAGATTATCAACAAGCACGTTGAACCCATTCCAAGACTTGTTTTTAGTTTCTCATGAACATCTAAATTTGTATAAGAACTTTATTTTTGTCGACTTATTATTATTATTATTTTTGGGGTTGTGTGGTACACAATCTGAACCCTTCAGATTTTAAGTAGATTAAGATTTTGCTTTTATATCTCTATGTTTGTCCTTGATCAAATTCTTTTATGAAATTCCTATAGGCATCATTTACTTTATGTCAACTTCATTAAATCTTCAACATGAGTGGAAACATACTTCTTCTACTGATTTTATCAAAGCCAAGGTATATCTTAGCCCTATTAACTTAATATTCTCTTTTCTATATAATAGGGTGGAGTTTATTTGTGTTTGTTGACATTATTATTGGTTGGATAGTCTGAATATATGCTTAAAGTTGACCCATTGTGTGAAGACTCGATTTCATAATATTTGCCAATTTTTCTAGTAGGATCACTATTCTTTATCATGGTTTGGTAACCCAATATAATTTGTTTCTCAAAATGTCATCCCCCTTTGAAATGGTTCTGATGTTTGTCCTAGAACAACACCATTGTGGTCAATGAAGGTTACCACATGGAATTGTCAAGGTTAAATTAGGGGGTCAACCCTTGACAATGATGGTGTTAAAAGACCTCCCAAAATCTTGATATTCTTTTTCTCTTTAAAACTAAGTGATGTACTTCTAATTTTTGGAAAAAAAATCAAAATTAAAAAGAGAATGGAACCTTACCTGTGTTAACTCTGATGGCCTCTCTGGAGATCTAACTCTTTGTTGGAAAAACTATGTGAACCTTAGAGTCATTGAAAGTAATAGTAGATATTTTTCTAGTGGAAATTGAAGGTCATGTTATTAATTTTGAATGGATTGGTTCATTTATTTATGTTGAGCCGAATCATACTTTGCATCCTTGGTTAGTAACATTTCTAAGCCTTTCATTTGTCTTAGGGATTAGAATTGTTTTTTTAATGTTGAAGATAAAACTAGGGAGGGGGGGTTGTCATGTGTCTATGCCTAATTTGGCTAAGGCTAGAAATGTCCTCGAGGATTAGACAGAGTTGTTGCCAATATGGTTTGGAGATCTCTTTTCCCAAAAGCTTGTATTGAAAACCTCATGATTAGGGGATCTGATCCTAATCATATTCATCTTGACACCCATCTTGAAAAAAGATTTCAATCCCATCCATTTATATTTGAGTGGGTGTGGATTACTCATCCTGGTTGTTGGGACCAAATAAAAAAGGATTGGTCCCCTCCCCTAGTGATAGTAAAATCCATATGGTTCGATTTAATCTTATTTCTTTGCCTCATATCCTTAAGAAATGGAATACAAAAGTATTCGGAATCCTTGAAGATAAAATCCAAGAACAATAGCTCAAAATCTAGATTACAAAATCTTGTGATTTCTCAATGCAAACTCTAGTTAAAGGTTGAAGGAGGAAGATGTCAAATTGGATGATCTCCTCCATTGTAAGGAAATTTTTTGGGCTCAAAAAGCTAGAGTGAACTTGCTTAAATGGGGTGATAAAATTCTAAATTTTTTTCACCTATCAACCATCTTTACAAGAGTCAGAAGATAAATTATGATGTTTAAAAATGATGCCAAGGGATGGATAAGAGTTTAGCATTTTATTAAATCTCTTTCTGCCAATTACTTCTCATATTTATTCACCTCAAACAACTCTCCTGCGATCCAAATTAATAATGTTGCCCAAAAATATTTCCTCCATTTGTTTAACTAGTATAAATCCTATCTAAATTCCATTTTTTCCCGTGAGGAAATAAAAAAAAAAAGTTGCCTTTGATTTAGGTAATCTTAAATCTCTAGGTCCAAATGAGTTCCAAACAGGTTTCTTTCAACATTTCTAGAAGGATATTGATAAGGATATTATAGATGCAACTCTTAAGTCTCTCCCATGGCTCTCTTATTTCAAATATCAACCAAACATTCAGAATCCTGAATCCATGTCTCAATTTTGTCCCATAAGCCTTTGTAACGCTTTTTATAAGATCATATCTAAATCTATGGAAAATAAATTAAAGAGCATCTTCCTTAGAATAATTTCCCTCAATCAAAGTGTCTTTGTTAAAAGGAGAAAATTTTCTAATAACATCTTAATCACTCAAGAGATTCTAAAGTTTCTCAGGAGCAGTAAATCGTTGAATAATCATTTGGCTATCAAAATGGATATGAGTAAGGCTTATGATTGGGCTGAGTGTGATCTAATCAGTAAAATTATGGAAAGAATAAGGTTCAATGAACAGTGGGTTAAAAGGATCAAAGAATGCATGTCTTTGGTTTCCTATAAGGTGTTGGTCAATGGCTCTCCTAGTCGAAACTTCATTCCTTTAAGAAACATTGGACAAGGAAACCTTTTATCCCCCTTTCTCTTTTTACCCTGTGTGGAGAATTATTAGCCAGTTACATCGAAGCTGAAAACATAGGTAACTTTCTTGGTATCAAAATATGTCTTTTAAATCTTACTATCTCTCATCTTTAGTTTGCAGATAATTATTACATCTTCTCTAAAGTCAATATGAAGGAAACTGACTGCATTGCTAAATTCTATGCCTTTTTAATGAGGCTTCAGGTGAAGTTATCAATTATGATAAATTGAAACTTATCTTTAGTTCCCTCATTCCTAGATTAGTCCGTAGGTTTGTCTTTAGGGCTCTTAAAATCAATCAAATTTCTTCATCTTCTCACTATCTAGGTTTCCTAGTTTCTATAGGTAAAACTAAATCTACTTTATTTGCATACTTAATGAAAAGAGCAAACAAAAGAATCCAAGGCTAGAAGGAAATTTTCTTTCTCCTACGAGCAAAGAAATATTGTAAAAACACGTGATCTCAGCTATTCCTTCTTCCCCACTCAAACCAAGACATAACTTTTACCATTATTATCTACCTATTATTATGATATTACAATCCAATTGGATACCATAAAAATAAATGGATTCAGGACTAAACCTATTCTTTATGAATGACATAAAGACAGAATAATCAGTAATGGCTAGGCTTAAACTTTGCAATGGAGCTCCTAATGAGATTTTCTTGAGTCAATCTCCTCAGTCTTTATTGACTTGAGGTTTTTTTTTTCCTGTGAACCAAGTTCATCTTCCCCATATGTGACGTGTCATAATTTTTTATGTTTGGGTATAGAACATGATTTTGATCAGTTGTAGATGGTGGCCCGCTTAACTTGGATGTTTCCATGTTGGTAATGGAGGTTATGATTTCTTGAGTCACGGCACAATTAGATTGACCGCTACCTTTGGATTTGGAGTTAGTTTTGGAAACTACTCTAACTATGCTAGGTTGACCACTAGCCACCGGAACATGGTGTTCGGTTAGTGTAGTAGGCGCTAATGCCTTGAGTTGTGGATAATCTTTGGAGATCTCCACATGATCTCCTTCCAAGATGGGCATTAGTGGTAGGTTTTTTATGTTAATGGATGAGCCGCCCTTGCCACATGATTTCATAGAATCTTTGGAAATTGCATGTGAGACTTTCTTGGTAAGTAACAAATTCTCCTCTTCAAAGCCCTAATTGTGGGGGATTGTGGTGGGAGATATCCCTATCGTGGCCTTGATGGGAGAGGCTATAGATGATAAATTCAAAACTGAATCAACGATTGTGGAAAGTGGACTTTCTTCTTTAGATGTTCTCTTTCCTGAAGCTTGGTTTGTTGCTACCTCACTATATGTAGGCGATTCTAAAGGAAGTGGAACCACCCCATGCATGGACTGTCACGTCAGTAGGTATCTGCGATCAGCTCCGGCAAAATTTTCCACCGGCTGTTTAGTCTTGGATGATTCCGTTCTGCTGTCCATAGAACCGGTAATCTTTTCTTTCACTTCTTGTATCTTAGCTCCTCTCTTTGTTCTTACTCCTTCCACTTTGATTTCATCATCATACTTTGGTTGAAGCATGGTGAAAAGTTTGGAGTGAAGGTGTTCTGGATAATCGGATAATATGGTTACTCTAAGGCCAATGAGCTTGATGCAGGAATCTTGAATGTGCCCAACCTTACCACAAAAGTTATTTTATCTTGAGAGTCTCATATTTCACATCTATAATGCCATCTTCATTATTCACCTTCTTGATTTGAATATGTTTCTTCAATAGTTTGGTGATGTCCAAAAGGACTCTTACCCTTAAAATTTTACTATATTTTGAGCTTTCACCTATTGGCATGAATAGCGGTTCTCCTAGATGTTTCATGATCTTGAAAGCTATCTTTTCCATCAGGTAGTCCTATGGCAATCTGTGTAGTTGCACCCACATCTCCGTATTTGTGAACTCGTACTGTTTAGGGTCCATGTCCTTTTTGCATCACTGCAATATTACAAGGTCATTATTGTATGACTAATAAGGAGAGAGCATCCAAACTTTCTCCAGAGTATCCTCATCCAAAAACCGGATCAAGATTACACCATTGTAGTAGTCATTGATCTTCACACAACCGTGGGATTCCCAGGAGCTTAATAAAGTTTCCCTTAGCCCAATGAAGCTCACCCTCTTATTTGTATGAACTCTAGCGATTAGACAAGTTTTCCAATCCTTAATCTCTCTTGTTTCAGTTGAGTCAATATCAAATTTCGAATACTCATTTCTAACTTAGGGAAGAGCTGCAAATTAAGCGATTAATTTTTCCTACTCATTAGCAGCCATTGGGTAGGAATTGATTTACCAACACCTAAAAAATCTTCATGCCAAAGAAAAGAGAGATAGCTCATCCAAAGACGAAAGGGATAAATAAATAAATGAATATATATATATATATATATTGTTATAGACTTAGTTTTTCTAAGCTCTTAAGACCGTGTGGCACTTATTATTCCTCGTTAATGTAGGTAAGTCAATCTTATCCTATTTCAACATGTGCAGCACTTATATTTATATATGCATATATTTCAAGTTCTTTAAACCATGAGGTACTTATTATTCCTCGTTAATGTAGGTGAGTTAATCTTATCTGATTCCAACTCCTAGACTGTTAGTGACTTAAAGCAGAACACAACATATTTGGAGGAAAATAGGAAGGTGTTTTTTTTTTATCACTTTTGATAATGTTTACAATGCATATAAGCTTTTTGAGTGGTTTTTAAATGAAGGGTTCTCTCCCTTTTATAAACATTCAAGGCCCTTTACATGCCATAGAATTGAGTCATGTATCTTACATTCAAGGGATAGGAGTTCTCTAGATATTTTTTCTAGAATAATCTATTACATTCTCAAATGGTGGTCTCTAAAATCCTTCGTACAAATATCCAAAGTGTTATAGGGTCTTCTCTCATCTTCTAGGAGACTCCGGATTTCTATAGAACAATCTAGCCTATTCTACGATATTTTATGTACATAAGCAATAATTGTATGTACAGAGTGTCTAGAACACTGTTGAGGGTCTTCTGTGACCTTGTTTTTGTAGTTTTGAGATTTGATAAGGTTTTACTATATATGGTTAGATGAATTGGTAGAGTAATAATTTGTATCATCATCATATTTGTCTAATCTCAAAAGTGGAGAAAATATGCATTTTATTGAAGGCATCATTCTTTAAAGTCTTAATAATGACTATGACGATAATATTTTATCCAAAGAGTGATAACAAATAAATGTTCTCTTGCTCTTTTCCTTTTTTTCACTCTTTAAGTATGGGTACGATCTCCCAGCCATTGATTATATATTACTATCCGGGAGATGGAACTTGTACTTAAAGAGTGAAAAGAAAAAAGGAAAGAGAGAACATTTATTTGTTATTGCTCTTTGGATAAAGTACTATCTTCATAGTCATTATTAAAAGTTTAAAGAGTGATGCTTTCTTGAAATGCCATTGATGGATCTCATAAGTAGCTTAGGGAGAATGGAAGTTATGCCATTAATGGCATCTTCTTCTTACTCCATTGCCATAGATTATGGGTTTGGATTTTGTATGCTGCTAGGTAATATTCCCAATGGGGGAACAAATGTACAGTGACCAAATTGGTGTGATCACTTCAAAGGATGATAGTTAAAATTGTCAAAAAATTGATCATTTCAAAAAGTAGATGCCCAAAAAGAGGGGCTAAATTAAAAAAACACATCATTTGTCGACATGTCTTACAAATTGAGAGACTTTCATGACATTGATGGAAAAATTGTGATGGTGTATGGGTTAAGGTGCTCAAATCTAAATGCATCATCATCACTGATGTTTCCATCAACACATTCTTGAGGGGGCATTTAAATTTGTAGGCACCAAAATTTGTGTAAATTATGAATAAGGGTCTGAACCATCATAAATTTACACAAAAATATTTAAGGCTACACATGAGTTTCAAATTTGTAAATTAGGCCTAACTAAAGGGATAGGCCCATTAAGCCAAGGTTTAGGTTTGCAAACTTTAACCCATGAACCATCAAATCCAAGTGTTGAACCCATTAATAGGTTCAATGTCCAAGACAAAGATTATGTGGGTCCATATGAAAGAATATTTACCAAATTAATTTTTTAGGAAAAATAAGGGAAGATGTGCCAATAAAGGAATACAATAATTTCTTAAAATTCCATCCAAACAGAAAAACTACAATTAAATTCAAGGCCAAGAAAGTAAAGAAATCCAATCAAGACATATTCAAGGAACTAAATGAATCACACCTCAAAAGTCTATAAATATTATCTCATTACATCAAAGGGAGGATCTTTTCGAAGACTTTTGCTGAGGGAAAGCCCTAGTGACAAGACAAAGCTCCAAAATTCTAGAAAATCTCAAAGGTCTTCCACTTTCCTAAAACGCCAAAACATTTTTTCCATTTTCTCTATCAACTATAGTTCGTCGTTAGAGATAAGAACACTTTGTGTGGTTTAAAAAATACACCATACATGGCTCTGAATATAAGATTATAATGTATTCTTCATTGCCAACAAATCTTGAAGCACAAATCAAGGAGAAAGCTACACCAACACATTTAAGGAAGAGAAATATGTTGTTAGGCCCTCATTTTCAACATCGACTATGTTGAACTAAACCAAAATTGCACGTATACCCTAAACTAACTTGTTCCTAGGTTAAAGAGGGATTCTAATTCACTATTTATGTTTTTATATACTTTTTTGAGGTGTGATTATAAATATAATAGTAGTTTATATATATATATATATATTAAAAGGTTTATGTAAAGCCTTTTTTTTTTTGTAGAAGTTTATGTAAGGTGTTTGGATATAGGATTAGAGTATAGCAGATTGAGTAAAACCTGGTGCCTTTAAGTTTCCTATTTAATTGCATGAAATTAGTTAATTAATTTATACATTTGATATAAACCTAATCTATAAATATGATTTTTCATTCTATCAAATAATGTATCATAAGTATGATACATGAATTCTAAAAGAATTGATGATTTTAAATTCCAACATTCATTAATATATTCATGTATCATGTTAGGACGAGTAACATATCAAATGATATAAAAGTATATCAAGTTTATGATGTCAATGGGATAGTAAGATGCTTGATATACAATATATGAGATTCACACACACACACACACACACACATTTCACTGCTTAAGAGTCATACAGCCAGTTTTTCTTAATTTTTCAGATTTTTGCTTTCTTCACTACTTATTCATTGGTGAAGCCAAGCACTATTTGCACTGATGTCAAAAGAAAATTTTCACATTTGAAGTTTTGATACAATTCTACCAAAAATTCCCTTAATGGTCTCATTGTTTCTTAAAATGAAAAATATGTTCATGCTACTCTTCCTAGGAGTGGGAAAAAAAATAACAAACTGCATATTTATTTGATTACAAGATTAAATAATTATATATAAATTGCCTCAAGAAAATTGATAAGGAAAAGAAATAGCTGAAATTTTGTTAACTATAATAATGGTCGTAGTAGGCTTTCCAGTCCAAATGATGAACCCATCTGCTTCCCCAAACCATTAGCTTAAACATTGATTGACCTCCCAACTACTACAACCCTATTTTAAATGATGATTTAAAGTACATCAAATTGGGTAACCTTTTCGTATAGCATTCATTATTCACATCTCCCTTTGTTTAGATTAGGTATACGTAATACGCAAGGAAAATGGCATCCGGAATACCTTTGGATTTTTTTGTTCTTTATTGAAAAATTACTTTTGGGGACTGACAATAGCCCTTTTCTCTTATTTATGCTCAATAAAATCTTGGGCCCCCCTTAAGGAAGGGAAGGAAAAGTCTTTAAGTTTTAGACCTCTGTGACCCATCTATTCATACTTTTTACAACAATGTAATTGAGTATATCACATTCTTTAATGAGCTTATTGTCTAGTTTATCAAATTGAGTGAATTGAGTACTACAATGATGTATGTAGTAGCTTAGGGACAGTCCCATTTGATGATTTCTACTGAAATACCAATATGGTTGCATTTGGTGTGATGGGTACTTCAAAAGCCTTTACCTACCATATATCTTTATCATTTCTAAAACTTTTTTGTCTAGTATACTAGTTATGAATTCCCCAATAGAAATTGTTAATTGCTCCACAAGTTGGAAATTGTTATTGGTTTGTCAGATATAACGATGTCTTCAGTAGATTATCTTTGTTGTTTTGGGTATGGGTTTTCTAGATCCTAGGATGCTATCTTGATGTTCTTATCTTGGAGTTATCTTGTATACTTTTTTTTCAAGTAGATAAGGCAAGAAAACGATTACGCACTTGCAACATTGAGGATGAGTCACAGGACACATTACAAAACTCTAAGTCATAGGGAACATTACATAATAATGAATCACATGGAATATCACAACTTAGTCAATCACAAGCTTCCTTATAGAATACATCAACCTCAAGGGTCATAGGAACACTCTCAACCAAATGATGATTCAAAGTTAGAGTCTAGGGAAGTTGAAGTACAAATTATAGGTATTATTTACATGATTGCATATGTTTGTAATCTTATTAGGTTGATGTCAATTCTATATGTTTGTGTTTCTATTATGTTGTTTTCCATTTTACTTAAAGAATTAATGATTATGTTCATGCACTCATTTTCTTCTTCTTCTTCTTTTTTTAAAATAGATTAATCAATGCACGTAATACCAGGGGGGTTACATATAGAATTAACGTACTGAAAAGCAGATTATTTTACCATTTAGTAAACCTCTTTAGCCTGTTGCTTCAAAAGCTGGTGTATTAAATTAGTTTATAGGCACTATTGTAAGGAAATTAACTTGTGTTTGATTAAATATTGTGATTGGCGTAAAGTGCCACTTCATTATAAAGAAAATTGTTGGGATATTATTTAGGTATTAAATTTCTACTTAAAAATATTTTACTTTTTTTAATGTTAATCTAGATCAGTACAAACAAATATATTATAGTTATTTTTATATTTTCTTGATAAGTTTCATTATGTTCATAAAATTTTGATGGTAGTCAAAGTTTGCAATAACTCAAGATAAGAGTGCAATGAATATAATCAAGCGTAACATTCTTTATTCAATAAGAGATGTGGAGAAGCTAGAGATGTGCATTAAAAACAAAAGTACTTTGATGAGTTAAAGATGACTGCATAAATAGTGGTTACAATGCCTGAGAGAGTTAATCATGAGCAGTACGCTAATCTTGTTGCATTTTGGTATGCAAATGATGGAAATGTATGAATTAATATCTTTTACATAATAGTATGCACATAATAAAGAAAATCGTGAACAACATAAATATGCACATATCATAGGGTTAAATTTTTTTTAAAAACATGTTTATGAGATTGTACTTTAAATTTAATTACTTATTTGATATTTTAATTTTTTATAATAAATCTATTTTGTATTCATTTGAATTATGAAATGGTTGTGATGTAGGAAAAAAAAGATGAGGTTGCACTAGACTATAGAAAGTTATATGTAACACTTCACAATAGGAATAATGGGACACCTATTAATAAAGTACCTAAGAAAATTTAATGTCTTATCATATTTTATATATTCAAATTTAAATTTAATAATTCAATGCTTATTTCTAATATGTTTCTATTTTACTTTTTTTATTTTTCAATTATGAGTTTTAGACAAAAAATAAATAAATAAATAAAGGATTTAATGAGTCAGCAACTAACTAGTTTGGAAGCAAATTCAAGTGGGAGCACAACTTGATCTCGTGATGACATTTATTCCCAAATGATGGGTAAGGAGTGACGTGGTAGTGAAAGTGGTATAAGATTTGGTTGACTCTTTCTAACCATAATGACTCTAATTCAAATAATTTTGAAAGCTTAAAGATAGTTTCAAAGGAAGAGAGGATAAGAAATAAAGAAACAATACATAAATTAAAAGAACGAATGAAAGCTTAAGATGATAAGTTAAAAGCTCTAGAGGATAGGTTCTAATTTGAAGTATCAATTTTAAAAGGACAATTGGCCTTTTTGATTAGTCAAATGGATACCCCATAGGCTTTTATTACTAGTCTACATTTATAATTACATATTACTTTATGCTATATTTTCAAAAATTGCTTTGTTATGCTTATTTAGTACTGCATGTTATTTAATATTCTAATTGGATACATTTTATTTTATTTTATTTTATATACATTTTAAGTTGAAGACATGGCTAGTGGGTTTCATGATCAAGGTTTGCAACAAACTCGAAAAAAAATCACCTTCTACATTTAATGAAATGTGACTTCATGGCCATGGTAAGTTTCTTTCTTTGTATATTATTGTAATATTAATGTAGATAGATACGAAGCTATCAGGTGGACAATGATGATGTTTTGTAGATGTTTGATATTTTTTAAAGTGTTATTTAATTATGATTTATCATGTGGCTTAAATAAAGTGAGTTGGGGATCACTATTCATCCCAAGGTTTATATTACAGTCGTTATGCTATCGAAATTTAGGTAGAAATGACATAAGGATTTTTCACTTACTTTTAATATAATGAGACAATTACAAATATGATAACACATTTTTTTTAGATTTAAATTTTTATTATAGTTATATTTATAATGTGGCTAGTTATGAAGTAGTTATGAAAAATATTTGTTAATGTGAGGATAGATTATTTTTTATGATTTGATTTCTTATTAGCTAAGTTAAGCAACTATATGCTTGAGTGTGGGATTGTAGTAAAACAATTTCTTGAACTTATGTTTGCTTCAATACGGATTTTTTAAAATAATTTTAGTTTCAAATAACATTTTTTATTGTAAGGTTTGATTGTTTATTATTTGCTTTTTTAAATAATTGAAAATGACATTTATATTCAGTGTTGTTTGTGTTGCAGGTAATGACATAATATAGAGTGATCATGTTGGATAATGTGGGGGATTTTAATGTCTTATTTTGATAGTTTTTTTGTTGGATATCTTTTGAATAATTTAAATTGAGACAAAAGCATATACTATTTAATCTACTTTTTTTTTTTTTAATGAAACTAGTTACAATTTTATAACCTATTAATTTTCAATGCGCCTTTTAAATATAATGTTGTGTATTTTATTATTAATTATGGATATTTAGTTGTGATCAAATTTTAAAATGTAGAATTATCTAATTAAAATTTTGCATTTTTCATATATATAGCAATGGTTTTAATCATCGATGTATATTTTGAAAATATATGTAATAAGAACAGTCAAGAACCATCATCATTTTTCTTTTAGTTCTTAGACTTTTAGCGTTATTTTTTTTATATAATTGTCACTATTGTCCATCATAATAAACTTATTACAGTGGTTTCCTAACTGTCACTATATGTGTAAGATGGATGTAGCTGCAATTTCATAACCGCTATTATAGTTCATCAAAAGAAAAAAATTTAGCAGTGGTTTTCTAACCATCGCTATATGTGAAGGATGTAGTGGTGGTTTTTCCAATTGAAATAACTGGTTGTATATATATAAAAAATATTGATCAACAACAATGGTTCTAACAACTACAATAAATTGTCATCGCTATTTTTTTTTATACCAATGGTCATTAAAACCGTCATTATACCCTTTAAGTGATGGTACTTAGGCAGCTGTCGGTGTAACTATAGTGACAGTTTTTGAAACCATTAGTATAAGGTTTCACTATCTATAGCAGCGAGTTTTGTAGGATTTAGCAACAATTTTGACTACTGATAAAAACCATTTTTCATAATGATTTGAGTATTTACTTTTTTTTTTCTTGAGAACCTTTTTGACACTTTAAATTCTATACACCATGAGTGAGCATGAGGTGTGGTCACACTAACTTCGTCACAAACAACACTACTATTATGTGAAACCTAGATTTGGAGTTCATATGCAACAAAATAAAACAAAGAAAATAGCAAAAACAACAATCACACAGAGAAGACAATTTACATGATTTGGCTTAAAGCCTATGTCCACAGGCAAAAACGACAAGAGAGATTTCACTATGATCGAAACAGAGACTACCTCATTTACATTTATATACACATTCGCAGTGCAAGGACTACCTCAGCCTCCCACACCTGGAATGGTATCCTTAGAAGCAGAGACTTGCTACAAATAGTAACTTGTTGGTTAGTGGTAAATGGTAGAAACATCAACATATTGTCATACCCTTGGATTCCATCTATGACTAATTTTGGTACTGAAAAGAATTTGTTAGGATCACTATGTCAAAAAGTGGTCTAAAATAGATGTAAAGCCAAAGCATTCAACCATAGAACATTACCACAAGAGGAGAAATTTTGTGGGATATGCATACAAATCAGCGGAACATATATGATGGAAATTTTAAGAAAATGAAATTTAATTAATAAAATGACTTCTATACATTTGAAATAATATGTAAAAGTTACATTTTACTGATTTCTTTAAAGTAATGACAACTTCGGAAGTGGTGATGGCTATAGATATTGCACCAATGCTTGTTTAGCATCTGTAATCAAGATAAATTTTAGAAGAACGTAGAACTCCAACCCACGTCGTTTCTCCAAGATGAAAAATCCCCTTGAAGAATGTTATAGTTCTCTCAGAACCCCGTTTCAAAATAACTTTGGTGAGCTCTTTAATATGTTGTAATCTGCCAGGTTTTATTAGGAAGTACTATAAGCAATCCTTCCATAACCATGGAAGGAATCCTTGATCCCTCCCAAGCCTAATAATGAATGGCTTGTAATTGGGTAAGGATCCCAAATAAAAGTTTTGATGAGAGACACTTGAGGATCTCCCTAAAGGTACCATGATGCCCCCTTCTTCCTTACTAGAGAAATTGTTAATAAGAAAGGATCTTGCAAAAAGAAAGGAAGTCATAAGATACGTCGACAAATAAAATTATTTAGGTGGATAAGAAAATAATAAAGGAAGAGTGTTGGAAGGCCTCGAAGAACTCAACGCCCCCAAGGGAATACCCTTACCAGACCTTAGGCAAAGATCATTCCTAGAGAAATCACAAGATGAGAAGGGACGTTAAATCCTTCTAAAATTGGAAATTGAGCTCTCAAGTGGAAGTTATAAGGAAGTACAAGTTTATTTAACAATGTTTGGAACTACTTCCATATATTAGATTTTACGAACCAAATCCATGGATCGTGATGTGGGCCAGGTTTGGATCCGTGACATGGGAATGACCCGCCCCGAATCTGTTTCTCATAGCGGAGAGACCAACAAGCTCAGAACATGTCATTAACCCTCTTACCTAATCACATCATTTCCCCTATAAACATGTTAACTTGCTAGTTTCACAACCATTCAATTCCATTTAATAATCACGTCACAGCAGAATGATAATATCAATAACATAATCCAAGTAAGTGCAAAGAAAAAGTACTCCATATCCATCATATACTAAGATGTACAACATCAACATCCATCATAAGGCCTTAAATGGCCACTAAAACAAGCCCAAACTAAAATGAATAAACGTCTTAAGTTAAAAAAAAAAGAGTAAACCAAAGGAGCAGTCCTTGGGCTTAGGTGTCCGTCCGATCATTGCTCACCTCGTCGTTTCGCTGATGACTCCTAGTGATCCCTATATCCTCTGTGTCTTCATCTATGGGTGGTGTCAATTAGGGTAAGCTTAATGGGCTTAGCGGGAGGGTATGCCGTTTATACAACACTAAAAGAAGGCAAAAAATAATCACAATAACAATAGAAAGAAAGACTAAAGAATCAAAGTAGAGATGAGAACACATCAAGTTTATTAAACAAGTATCCTTACTATGATTCAAGTATACACATATCACAAGATAACCACAAGAATATCAAAAGTAGATCATACTGAATCATGCATATGTTACATGCTATATACCACATGTTAAGTACTATATAAACATGTTCAATAGTATATGCGCCACATGTAAATCACAATAGTGTCTCATCACATAACTTATTTAAGTGTGAATAAATCATGAAAGGTCTCTAACAAATCAAATCATATAAACCATATAAGGTCTCTAATAAAACTTATCATATATAAACCATAGAAGGTTTCTAACAAAGAATATCATGTACAAACAACCATAAAAGATATCTGACAAAGAATATTATTTATAAACCATATAAGGTCTCCGACAAAGTATATCATATATAAACCATAAAAGGTCTCCAACAAAGTATATCATGTATAAATTTAGATGAAGTCTCAGATAGAGAATATTATGTATAAATCATAAAGGTCTCTGACAAACAACCCACCTCCCTAAGGTATACACAACCCTTCGAATGCTCGCATACAGCCTTATGAGTGGGACATATACATTTTCAAATCCTTGCATACTGCCCTACTGGTGGAGTATACACATCTCTGAATGCTTGTATACCACCCTACGAGTGGGGCATAAACATCTTTGAATGCTTGCATACCGACCTACAAGTGGGGTATATACATCTCTGAATGCTCGTATACCGTCCTACGAGTAAGGCATCACAAGTGCTTGTTTATCACCCTATGAGTGGGGCATCATAAGTGCTCGCATATCGCCCTACAAGTGGGACATCACAAGTCCCATATTATTCCCCCAGACTAGGGTAGTCCTCTAAAATTTTCATAGGATAAGGGTGTCAAACAAATCCTTAGATCAAAGAAGCAATAAACCAAACCCATGCTTTTATAAAGTAATGTAGTCACTACATAAGTATGTCAGTTGTAGAAGTATCTATATATTTTATCTCATGAAAAGTCCATGTAGGTTAAAACCAAGTATCTCAAATCCTTTAAAAACTCAAGTAAAAATCTCATGGAAAGAGTCATATGAAAATCCCAAAGTAAATCATGTCAATGATAACATACACATGCCACTAAGAGCTACCATATAATGTAAAGAGTAATGTAGCAATACGATAATCAATAGAATTAACACAATTCATCATGACTTAACATGAATTGAATGAAACATACTAAAGAGAGTAATGGACTAACATAGGAAGTCAATAAGCATAGCACAAATCATATGTCATCTCATCAAATAGGTGGGGAGCAAGCATTTAGGGGGTTTTAAGAAATCAATGGAACAAACAAAGAAGAACCATAAGAAACTTTCTACTCTCTCCAAATCATGTAAATCTAACTCCATAAACTTTTCAACAATATTAGAGATTACCAAACTCAAGAACATAGAACACTAGCACCATATAGCTAACTCTAAATTCCAAACACACATAGCAATTAGACGAAAGAACCCTTCAATCATGCTCACATTAAAGGATCTAGAATCCACATAAAGAAATCAACATTCTCATGGGGTTTGAATATAGATTTGCCAAAACAAAGATCATCTTCAACAAATCCAAGTTTCAAAGAAGAGGAAAATCATGCATATAGAGCTCAACCATTCACCTAACCAATTTTTATAGAGATTAATCAACAAATATGTGTAAACATAGAGTAGGAGCACATATTTATGAACCTAGAAAGGAAAGTGCAAGCATGAATTGCATATACACTCACAAAACATTCTCATAGAGATTGAATCCACAAATCTTAGCAAACATAGAATAGAATCATAATTCTATAAACCTAAGAAAGGAAAGTATAACATAAACAACATATCCAACTCATACAAATCATACCTATAGAAAGAACCACAAAACCTTGAAACATGAAATAAAAATCACACATCTATGATCCTAAGAATGAAAAAATAAACATAAACTGAATATCCACTCACATAAAGCATATCCATAAATATTAGAACCACAAAACCTTGAAACATGAGATAGAAATCACACATCTATGATCCTAAGAATGGAAAAGTGAGTACAAATTGAATATTCACTCACCCAAAGCTTCTACTCCTGAGTTTGGAGAGGATCCTCTACCAAAAGTCCATTTCCTTTATATAAAATTTCATTCTCTATAAGCTAACAATGTATTCCATGGTTAGAATACAAAACTTACAATAGAAAACTAAGATTAATGGTTATCTAGACTAGATCTAGGAATAAAAACAACTATTTTAGCAAGTTATCAAAGTTTAAGAGTGAAGCTTACCAAATTAGGGAAAAACTCCCTCATTCTCTCCTAATCTCTCTAACCTTTACTCTTTTTATTCTAAATGACCTAAATGAGAGTTTATATGGGTCATAATTCATTTAAGATGAGATCTCACATGTGTAGGATCAAACAAAAACAAGCCACATAAAAAATAGGGCAAAAATTATAATTTTCACACTTTTTTTAACATTTCCCGCTTTGGACCAGTCATGAGGATCATCCTAATCGGTCATGGGTCATTAGGACCAGTCAGGGGGTCATTAGGACCAGTCAGGTAAAGGACTTATGTGGGGGTGGGTGGCAGGACCAGTCCAGAACATCCCCAACCGGTCCTGACTCCACTTGTCCTCCTACTCGGACACCTTTCGGTAAAACAAGCATAACTCGCTAGAAAACTCATTTTGTGAACCGGTTATTGTGTTAGAAACTAGACTTCAAGAAATTTCTAAATATATAGGGATTGTACTTTGATTAACTCAGGATTAGTGTCAGTGGGCACAGAAAGTTACCCCAAATACCCAATTGGGATAACTTTTAAACTTGATAGGTTTGAGTTCAAGTTTGGGTTCTATGCTTCTAACTTGGTCCAAAGGGTTCCTAGACCACTCTATGATATGCTTAGAATATGTGAAATAATAATTTTACCCTTACAAGAAAAAACTATAATTTTACCCTTAAAGCATAATACGGGGTGTTACATCAACCCTAACCTGACCCATTTGTTAATCATGTCAAAGTGGGTTAACCTACATTGACCTGAAACATGTATAGAGTTAGCCCTAACCAAATTATTATGTGCTTGGTTTATGTTAATTCATGGGTCATGTCAAAGATTTCTACCTCAATCATTATCATCACAAAAATGTAAGTTACAATTATTACTCAACAATAACGTTTAGGAGCCGTATTCCCTGTGCCACCTTAGGGTGCACCACGGTGAGCCATAGACACAGAGGGGATGGGGAACTACAAAAAGTGTATGGGCTGATGCAACCTATTAGAAAAATAAGATGTAATAAGAGATTCAAGTGTAACACCCCACCCAATGACGTACATATTATTGTACATGTGTCACACTTAGAATGCTAACACATGTCACATAAGTTCTGTACATATATAGGACCATTTAAATGCACATATGCTAATTTGATCATTGATACAACTTTAGAAAGGAACCAACAAAAATATTGAAAGAATTTATAAGTGAAACTTATACCTTTGGATAAGCACGGAAGTCTAGAGTCTTATGTAACAAATGATAAGTGAATAGGATTTTTCTAGAAGAAGTTATGATCATTTTCCCAAAATGTGTTAGAATTGACAAGCCCATAGATTTAGGCTAACTTTCTTAACCCACTGACACAAATCTCTAGGGAATTATAGGGTGATCTATACCTTGTTAGAAAGGTCTTGAAGTCTAGTTTCCAACCCAATAAACAGATATCGATTTAGAGTTGTGTAGAGAAAGTCATGGGCATTTTAGTGTGAATGGGTAAAAGCTGAAAAGAACCTATCTATTTTGATTGATTCAGAATAACTTTGATCTCTCGGGTCTCAATAAAATGCATGAATAGTGTTGGATTGATTTAGGATCGATCTAAACGCCCATATTATGATTTTTTTAATGAAAAGACAATGTTTTTTCAATTTAGGGAGTGTGGGACCCACCCAACTCGACCCCAAACACTATAAATACAATAAGGGAACCCTAATACCCTCATTTTACATTAAAAAGAGATAAAGGAAAAGAAAAAAAGAAAAAACAAGGAAACGGATAGGG
>JAOXJP010272935.1:0-20033 GCA_025762735.1 Platanus orientalis
GAACAAATTAGCATGATGGATGTTTATTATTTTTCTTAAGCTAAGATCCATATCTAAAGACCTGTTCATTTACTAAGTTCTTTTTTTTTTTTTTTCTGGAGCTCTAATAAATGGATGTGATGATTTGTTAGTTTATGGTTTAGGATTTTGTCCCCCTTTTCATAAACCTATACTTGAATGTTTTGGGTTGTGACTCCATAGGTCAACAGAATCTTTCATGAGCTTCTTCTATTTCTAAGTTAAAGTAAGTCGTGGTGTTGGGTGCTTCAATAATAATTTTATAAGGTTGTGTTTATGAGTTGGGTTGCATACCCAATGATTGCAACTGAGTATGGCTTTCTGTGTCAGTAAAAGAGTCCTTTTGAGACTTAGTTGTTGTTAACCTGATCAACCTTGGTCCTAAGGCACACATTTCTCTCTTCGTTTGCTAGACCCATTTTTACTGTTATTGTTATATGTAGTGTTTTCATTTAAATAATAGTTATTACAATATAGACTCATTTAATTTCCCAAACCTTAGATATTTATTCTATGTTCTTTCAATGAGTCTATTTATTTATTCATTTCCTCATACTTATCTACCTTGTGGACACACCTCCATGCTACCCAAACTAGCTGGGTAGCTGTTACCCTGTTCAGTTTCTAGTTGACTGGCCCTAAAACAAAAATACTAGAAGCTTTGGGCCGATAGAGTGTGTGTTGTTGTCAATGCATATATTAACTCTTCATTTTCTTTATTAGTTTATTATTTTAGGGTGTTGTTTATTTGATTGG
The DNA here is from genome assembly GCA_025762735.1 of Platanus orientalis. Taxonomy (NCBI): domain Eukaryota; kingdom Viridiplantae; phylum Streptophyta; class Magnoliopsida; order Proteales; family Platanaceae; genus Platanus; species Platanus orientalis. Next base: position 775 of record JAOXJP010272935.1, read on the forward strand.
TTCAACTCTTGAAAAATGACACTAGTCACTATGCTCAAGGTTTCTTCTCATTGAGTAATAAATATTTTTGTTGTTGTGAGATTATGACTTGTCACTTATTTTTTCTCATAAAGGTTGATATAGATAGGGGATATAAGCATACTGTCTTTTTGGACAATGAGAGCTTATTGTTTGAGTTTTTCTCATTTCATTAAAAAAATTAGTTTTTAGGTCAACTTTGATATGTGGCTATATTTGTTTATTTATTTATCTACGATAATATTTCCATAAATTGTTTAGTCTTTTTTCTATTTAATTCCATTTTTTGAAGTCAAGTGTCCAGTTTGTAAGCTTATATGCTTTTGGATCTTCATTTTGATTCATTGATGAATATTGGAGTTCAGTCCTTTGAAGAAAGCATAACCTTCACTTAAAATATTGTTTTGAATTATTGAATGTTATTATGCTATATGTTTTGACATTAAGTACCATCACTATTCGGAGTTTTAAGTTGGATTTTAGCTTGCTTCATCTATGGGTAGTGATTGACATAATCCGGATCATGTGCATCTTACAACAATCTGATTATTATCTTCACACATCAATCTATGAAATAAAAACTCAACATATTCTAGTTGTTGTTGATTAATTGTCCTAAGAACCAGGGTAACCAGCGAGTATGGAAACCATGTTGGCCCATTTATGTGTTTAATTACCTTTTCTTTTATTTTCTTATTCTATTACCACTTGTGCTTATATTAGCTTTAGAATCCTGTGATGTCCTTTTTAAATGGTCTTGACTATAGGAGTGCACTTGTATTGCATAAGACTCAGTTTGAGCCTAGGACTGATTTCTCTTTACTTGGCATTATTTTGCACATGAGTGGTTCTCCTTTTATGTTGATTTTGTAGCCTTTCCTTTTCTTAGACTAGGGAGTGCTAAGTACTTATTTAAAGTTGATCTTGTTTGCTAGAGTTTGGGGGTATAGGGATTATACTAATAATGTTGCATGATCAGGTTTCGTGTGCAAGATGAAGATCTACAAACTCAATTTATTGTATTTTTTAACTCTTCTTACTGATCAATTAAATTCACAAGGCTCCCAACATGCTGACTCTCTTTGTTCAAATAATTCCACAGGCCTTGTGTATTTTACTAGGTTTTCATAATAATCTAAATGTTGTCAGTAAAATAGGATGCACCAGCTAAAACGGTTGTTGTTAAGTTATATGTGCCTACATACATGCATTTCTTGAATCCCATGAATCATCATTCTAAGTTGTATTCATAACAAACAGAATTATCAGTTCATTCTTTATACAACTTAGATAAAAATTCAGATTATTTATATTTGTGATTGAAATCAATTTAATTGTCTTTTATTAGAATTTATGTCTTTTTATCCCACCTAAAAATTAGTTTACATCACAATTCATCTTTTTAGTTAAGGTTTTTTTCTAAGCATGACAAGTACATAAGTATCCACATCATTTTTTAGGTAGAAACATTGTCCATTTGTAATTAGGAAGTGTATTTTATTATATGTGACATAAGAAGCCACAAATAAGGTATGTTCTTTAACTTAACCCCTTGATTTATTTCAATTCATTTAAAATAGATAACTGTACTAATTGCAAACTATGCTGAATGTAGAGGAGAGTCAGAGATCGTGGTTTAGTTGTGCCTTTGGATTGAACTAGATTATAGTAGGAAATGTGTAGAGGCTTTGACTATAGGGTGACTCTGCAACTATGACTTAGCAAGTAAATAACACAGTTCAGGAGTTTCGACTTACACAAAGGAGTTTAGTTCATATGTATCTAGTTAGGATATGTATTATTATTATTGTTTTTTTTATGATTTAGCAGTTCACTTTATTTAAATTGTATATATGATAAGATGATGTAATATTGATATAGATGAATATGGAATTGTCGGGTGGACAACAATGATGATGTGGATGTATAGCATATAATTTGAAGTATTTTTCTTAATTATTGATTATCAGGTTATTGAAAAAGTGATTTAGGGATCACTATTAATAATCAGGGGTCCATATTACAGTTGTTATGCTACCGAAATTTTGACAGAAATATCATGTGGATTCCTTGTTTAATCTCAACGAATTAGATAAAAAGCAATGAGTAAGATGATTAGATTATAAACTGAGTTGATCATTAGAGTATAATGGATTTAAAGTAGGGAACCGCAAAAGCAGATGAGGTTGGGTGTTTAACACCTTCCCCAACTCATAAACGAACAACTTACCTAAAAATCTCTGGGAGTCGACCAGTTTAAGTGTGGAGTCAAACATTTCAAACTCTTTTTAAAATTTAAACTTGTTTTATTTCTAAAACCGATGACCAGTCACATCATTAAAAAGACTGGTGGCGATTCCAAATTATGTAGGATTTTCTTATGATAGTTAAGTATTTTTTCAAAAGAGATTTACCGGTCATGAGAAAATCGAGACCCACAGTGTAGCTTTGGCTTGCTTTAACATAAGTCTTGGAAGACCAAAAGGCTTTACCAACCTATTGAATAGAATAGCTTTGCGAATCCCCTCAGTTTCGTTTGACCCAAGGGACTATTTCAAGACCTCCAAATTAGCAAAACAGATTGCTTATTGCAAAAAAGTGTGCAGTGAATCTTTGTATTAAGTGTTGGATGACACGTGGCAGGAAAAAAAGTGAAAAAAAAAATACCGAGCACTGAGCATAAGAGGTGATGATACATATTTTTTTCCACCACGTGTCGGTCAATGCCTAGTGTAAGAGGGTTGTTGCATGCTTTTTTGCAATAGGAAATCTGCTTTGACAAATTAACATCAAGTTTCACTTTTCATTGGGGCAATTCAAAATTTGTTAGGGAAGAGGAAATGGTTGTCTCAATCGACAATTTAATTTTGGCACTTGAACACTTATACTCTAGTTAAGCACGATTTGAAATCTTTCACACTTCAATGCCTTTGAGTTTAATGAATATTAAGCTCTGCGTACCCAATTTGGTAAATGGATGCTTATGAGTTAGGTGAACATTAACCTCATCCCTCGGGACGTTCTTTAGCGATTGAGGATAATCGAGTTGCTGTTCTTGATTTTCTTATGAGGAGAGTCTTTGGTGGAATTTTGGTGGTCTAACTAAATATGCCAAAAACAAGCGTTGGCTAGATTTTGGTGCTACAGGTATGCTAGTGCCAAGTGGCATGATCTCCAGATACCTTCTTGTTATCCCAGACATCGAGTCAAATAGAGTTAACTAGATGGATTCTTTTCGATCTCAGAGGAGGACTGATAAGATAAATGCTCACAAAAGAGGAAAAATGAGAATAATGGTGTCAGATTGGATAAAAAGCAAAGCAACTTGGTGGACTTGGGAAGACCAGTGCTCTGGTGGCTGAGGCATATGTCTTCCATAGGGAAGACCCAGAATCTAATCCTAGAAGGGGTGTGGGGTGAACAGTGCAAAGTGGTGTCGCCTGTTCGGGTTTTCGAGTTCTCGGTTCTGACTGGAGTCCCGCTTCAAGAGGCTGTGATGATGAAGGTCCACGTGGCCCTACCCAAAAACAAAAACTTGTTGGAATTGTGTAGCATATGGTTGGTTTAGCGAGGGCTCTTTGCTATTTGCTTTTGCAACTATTTATAAAGGTAGAGGACAGTTATGACTTCTATACATATCTTGGCCATATTCTAGCATTCTTCCTTCATTTTCCATCATGTGTCCCAACCAGAACTTATTTCAGTACCACATCATTTGTGCTCATTGCCTTTTTACCATGTGGGTTTAGAGAAAAGCTGTCTTTTTTGTTTTTCTAACATTTGTCCCATGTCTTGCAACCACCATGCAATTAGAGAAATCTTTCCCAACTGATAAGCACTTATTTAACAGTGTTATAATGGTTTAGACCTCTCCATCAACCGCCATTACTTATTATTAGAGTTTGGATCCTCTGCAATTGGTTCAAAAAAAAAAAAAAAATTACAATAAACTATTCTGAAAACAGGACATATATACAAGACATTTAAAATTAGAACCAAATTTGGATGTGAGATATAAAATTTTATATACATATCACACTGTAAATACTTATGTTAATGTAGTTTAACTTGTCATGGAGAATTCTGGCTCTTACTATCATAAAATGGTTGTTAAGACAGTCCTCTCTCCCTCTCTCTCTCTAGAACACTAATGTTAGGTCAGGTTAGGTTGTCAATCGGGCCGGGCTGGGCAGGGCCTAGGTCAACCCAAACTCAGCATGAAATGTTTTATATATGTCCAAATTCAGCCCAAATCCGAACTTGACCCGAGGTAGTCAGCCCAAACTCAGTCCATTTTAAAACAATGTGCTTCAGGCCAAGGTCAGATTTCCCAAACTAAAACTCTTTTCCAAACCTTTGGGCTGATTTTAGGCCCATTACAGCCGCTAAATGCATATTGCATGGGCCTTTATGAACAAGTGACACATTGAACTATTTGATGATGGTAAATTTGTTAAAAATACATAAACCCAAAAATAAATTTTATATATATATATATATATATATATATATATATGCGTGTGCAGGCCTAACATTAGCATCCAAATAAAAACATTACTTGTTAACTACTTTGGGCCAAATTGGACCAGGCAGGGCTGAAATTGAGTCTGTCCTGACTCGGTCCAAATAAAAATTTGTTCCTTAAAGATGGGCCCAAACTCAACCCAGCCCAAAGTTAGATTGGCCCAGCCATGTTCTACAATTTTGTCTATTATATTTTCGAAACCAAACAACTTATGATTCTTTGTAGCAAGATCAAAAGAATATTTAAAAAAGATAAAAAATGAATGACAGCAAACATGAATATCAAGAAGATGTCTACTGCCATATAAACCACCACATTCCTCGCTTTGTTTCCTTTCTCAATAAACAAACACATACATATGCCCCACACTTGATTTTAGTGAGAGCTGTTATAAATGGATGTTTAATAACCTATCTACAAAGTGGTTAAATGTTTCATCACGGTCTAACATGCTAATCCTTGCAAACTTAGCTTCCACGCCAAACTGCTTCCCACTTCTTGTTAAGATTCCATGGCCTTTCAAGAAGCTCTCACAATCTTCTATGGCCTCCTCACATTTCAACCAAGCAAAAGCTGCATAGGACAGAAAAAAGAAAAAAAAAATCAATAAATCCATGAACTTACTGAAATGAACCATTATTTTTTATAATCTTGACACTTAATTTATTAGTAAATTAAATTGTCATTACCAGGATTCGGTCCAGTAAATTCACCAACATAGTTGCAAAATTGTGGGACGAACTCAGGCAGACTGAACAGCCCGCTATGTTTTACTGCATCTTTCAGCCGCTTCCATCTCTCAGTCATGTGACGGCGACCATACTGGAAGAAGCATTCATAGTCTTCTTGGTCTCCCAAATCTTGGCAACTATCCGATACTGCCTGAATGATTTTTGCTGCTCGGAGTTGCGAGTCCTTAGATACGCCTATGGTATTGAGCTCTATGAATTTGGTCATCTTTTTGGCCACTTCCTTGTCCTTAACAAGAGCCCACCTGCAAACGTAGATAATGAAGAAACTTATGGGAAGGGGTGTCCTCTCTCTGTCTCTCTGTCTCTCTCTCTCTCTCAGCATCAAAATTGTTGAGATTTTCTTCACATGGAGGTGGGCCGTATTACTACTTTACCACTTTAGTTGTTTTTTATAAAGAGTAAATGAGGTTAAGTGACATGTCATGGAGAGTTCTAAAAAATAATAAAAGAAAAGAAAAAGAATTACACTTCATATTTTAGGGTTTTGAGTATGGCATGTGAGTATTCATTGCTGGTTCATTGATAGAGTTTGCAACCCCATTTTGTGGTGAGTCATTTTATTTTCTTTGTTATTGTTATCCATCTGTTATGCTAAGAATCCAATCATACCCAAAAGCACATGTCTTGCTAGAGAATAAATTTGTATTCCTATTAAATTTTACAGTGGATGATTTTTAATGTCCTATGCTTAAAGGGCTTTCTATGTTATATATTTTTTATTTTTATATATATATATATATATATATATATATATATATATATATATATATATATATATTTGGTTCATTTATAATTGGATATATTTTTAACAAACGGATATTTAATTGAAACGGATACATGTATATATTGTATTTGCTTTAAACAAATACAAAAATGAACTAGATTCGGATAATAATCGGATACTTGCATCCCTATCTATAGTTGAGTGCTTTGATGTTTTAGTCTTAATTTGTTTGAAATATAGGGTTTTGAGCTAAATTTTTTATTATTCTTAGTTTTTTTTTATGCAACTAACTGAATATTCTTGACTTTTTTTCTTGACCTAAAAAATTGGTTAAAATTGTTTATTCTTAAGTATCTTATTTAGGACATGGATGTTTAGAATGTCATTGTAGGTGGGTTGATAGTTTGGAGACCAACAAGAATATGTCAATCCCATTGAATATTGAGTTTGCTCTTGAAAAAAAAAAAATTATGTTATAGTTATGCCTTATTTGTCTTTATTATTTGTCTATTTTATAGTGATGTACTATTTTTTTTGTAGCTAAATAGAGGGTGTATGGTAGTTGAATGGGGCTGTGTATATGGTGGCTGACTGGGGGGTGTACGGTGGCTGGTGGTGTGTATGGAGATGGTGTTGTACAAACTTCTTTTTTTTTTTTTTTTCAATAAATAGTTAGACTGTTTGTTGCTGTGCTGATTTATCGGATCAAGGGGAAAATCCAAATTTAGTTGAACTCATGTAATAAGATCAAATGATCCTAGTGTTGAGCTTACAGCCTTGTTGTAATGTTCTAAGTTATTCCTCTAACTTTAAGGGTTTGATTCAATCTAAAGTTAGTAAATTACATTACATTTGTTCACCTGTTAAGGATTTTTATCACAATAAGATTAGTATTGATGTCAATATTACTGACCAAGGTACTAAATCACTTTAAATGACTGAACATTGCATCACTACAAAATTGACAAAATGAAACAGTAAAAGATGTAGTTAAACAAATGTTTGGTGATAAAAAAATTGTCCCCACACCACAGACTGATAGGTGAAATGTTTTTGAATATGGTGACTTTTTTTGGGCACCTACTTTTTATTTGAACACTTTTTCGACAGTGTTAACTGTATGTACCCCCATGTGTCAGCCTGTGGTGCAGTTACACATGAGCACACCAAGTTTGATCACTGAAAATTTGCTCACAAGAAACAGGCATGATATGAGTAACTTACCCAATACGTGTCCCAGCATGGCCGGTGCTTTTGGAGACAGTGAAAAGCATGAGATCATGGTCCGCGGGAGATGTAATTGGAGAGTATTGAGGCCAATAGTAAGCAAGGTCATAAACCACTATTCCTCCACCCCGATTAACCACGGCTTGCCTTGCGAAGCCATCTGGGTTGTTTGGAGAAGTAACGAGCTCTATATACGGTTCATCTTTGGTAAAAGTATAAGCATCACCAGCCCATTTGTAGAGCCCTGACCTCAAATAGTCTGTTACTAATGGATAGGACTGCAGACAATGACCAAATCAATATAAATGATGTGTGTTAGTAATGAAGCAAGAAAATATTATTAAACGTGGTTAGGAACTTGCAAGGAATAAAATGTGAATTTGAAATAAATGATCAAACGGACAGGGTCAGTCCACATTTGGAGTCTACCCCAAATCAGAGAGAAGCCTAAAATTTAGAACCATTAATACTCAAACCCCAAAATTAATTGGAGAGCAATGCACCCATCCTTGACCAGGAGACCAGAACCAGGAAGCAGGACTGGCTTCATTTGGTAAAAAAGGAACTATGGTCTATTGCGACTGTCTGCCTTCACACGGGATTAAACACATAACCTCTCACATGGAGAGAAAATACTGTAACTTTCTAGATAGGGGGACATTGACTAAAGAAAGAATAATTGCTAATAGAGGTGAGCCATATTGTTGTGCAGAAAACCTAGATTTAGGATTGTATGCAACAAAATAGAAAAGAGAAAATAATGCAAATAGCAATCAAACAAAGAACAAGACGATTTACCCAGTTTGGCTTGAATTCTAAGTCTACGGGCAAAAACAGCAACAGAGGTTTCACTATGATAAAAAACAGATATTACAATGAACAGTGCAGCGACATGAAAAATGAGGAACCCCCAATATAAACCCTCAAAACCCTATTGTCCACGGGTTGGATCCAGACCCCGAATCAGGTCGATAATACAGGTCATATTCCAGGTTTTCTCTGGATCATCATTCGGGTTACATCTCCGGGTGAATTTAAGACATTAACCCAACATATATTAACATCTCTATAACATTCCATTCCTCACATTAAATATAATATGCTTGATCATGAATAGAATGGCAGTGAAGTTATTGATATTTTTATAACCTTACAAAATCAAGGTGGGATAACTGAATCAACATCTTAAAATAAAGAGATTGGTGACAGCTAAAGGGAAACACCAGGGGTGAGAAATGATTAATGCTCTAAGAAGCAGTATTGAACACATGAATGGGGAACACTCACAGAATAGTAGGGAATTGCAGTAACCACATTGATGGGCAGAGATGCATCTGGTGGAGCGAGAGCATAAAGTGCAGCCTGAAAGAGCTGAGTTGAACCAGTCCCGACTACAATGTGACGATCTTCCGTTACAGCATTTCCAACCAAATGGTGTAATCTTGTGATCTCTTTGGCAAATTGGGGCTCTAGGAACCAGCAAAGGTTTCCAACATCGGAAAAGTAGCTCATTGATTGCCAACCGGAGATAACAATGGTGCTTTTGCCTCCCACCTTCCGCCAAAATTGTTCATACATTGTCGGATCGCCACTACATTAATCACAAACACAGTGTTAATAGAATCTTCTTTCTCTATAGTATATTCATGTATGCTCAAGTTCAATAGAATACTAGAAAATAATTAAATATTGATCACTTTAACTACAGTGGATTTCCTGTAGCGAAAACGTGTGCATCCCTGGAGCCTCAGGCACGCGACAAAAAAAGTCAAAAACACACAAGCCTATGCACACAAAAAGTGTTTTTTTGTTCTTTTTTCCACCACGTGTTACTAACCCAAAGATCCCATGTAACAAAATTGTGTACTGCATGGACAAAGAAACCATATAAATAGCGGAGATGATTAGGTACAAATGAAATCCGTATTGATGCATCCGAATGGCACTAGCGGGTACGTAATCCCGGCCCACTAATGGGACTTGGTGTCGAGGACAACATGGGACTTCACATAGAATAAATGGGCAGGGGTTAGATGAAATTACAAATTCCCACCCATTTTATTCCACGTCCCCTGGTGTCCTGAGCACCAAATCCTAGGCTGGTCAATTGCTCGCAAACCGAAAATGAAAAACAAAGCTAAAACTAAGAAAATAACTCCGCTTACTGGTCGAGGTTGATAACCTTTTTCCCGCCATCCTCCATTTGAACTCTATAATTCTCCCCGCCGTCTCCGGCTTCCGGGGAGATGCTGCTACCATGCGCTTCATTTTCCGAAGCAGCACACATCAGAGTCCCTCTCGTGTTCTTCTCGAAACAGAACTCTCGAAGTTTCTCGTTAGCTTTTAGAGTAGGGAGAGGACCAAGGCCCACTCGATCATAGATGAGTCCAATGAGCAAACCCACATTGAGGGCAAGCGACACCAGAAACAAAAGTCGCCATGAGCGTACCCTGTAAACCAGACTCGATTTAACAGAAACCTTATCCATTGATCTCGGATCAGATCGTATATCAAATGGCTGAAACAAAGTTTTTTTTTTTTTTTTTTTTTTTGTCTTTCAGGTGGAGGGGTACTGTCGTGAGACTATCAAATCGGATTTTTAGAAGGGGAGCACTGAGAAAGCCAGGAAAGAAATCTACAACTTTCTTCGTTTTATAAGCTCATTAGCATTTATGGTGATGAGTTCAGAAATGAGAAAACCGAGAAGGGAAGGACAGATTTTGCAAGAACTTTTGTACCCATTTATGATTTACGATTATATTTCCCTTCGTCCCTCTCTGCGACGTGTTACTGTGTTAGTAGTTTTCACGATTTTTATCAGAACGTTATTTTCTCTCTTTCTCCCTCGCTCTGCCACGTGTCAATCGTTTCTTGATTTCTACCGGAACTTTGTGTGACCGTTTCCCTCGGTTTCAACAATTGGACCTCTGGAATAAAATTGGTTTGAGCTGCTCAAAGGTTAAGGTATGTCTCTAATCCTGCTCCAAATGTAATTAAGATATGTCTCTAATCTGTTTTTCAAATTTTCTTTTTCCTGCTTAATGAAATCGTTAATTTAGGCCCTGTGAGACAACCACATGTATGAAATCATTTCATTTCAAAATTTCAACGAATTTGTAGCTGGAAGGTGTTGGTTCAAATGAACTAATTCAGATTTATACTTGATAACATATATCATTTCATTTTATCACTGACAAATCTGAATGAGTACATTTTGAACCACCACTTTATGGCTACAAATGCATTGGGAATTCAAAATTAATCAAATACATTACAGGTGGCTGTCAAACATGCCCTTAGTAATCAATATTTGATGACCGATAACTTGATGAGACCAGTTGAGGCCAGCCTAAGGTGAAACTGATATTAGGAACTAACACATCAGCGTCAAAAAGTGAAAAGCATTCCCCCAAATGTGTAAGTCACTGTCTCGGCTCTGATGTGCCAGCTCCTAATGTCAGTCTCACCTTATTCTAATTTTTTGGGTCTTATCAAATCTAAGGGCTAGCGATGGGCCCCATACACTTTTTTGAGGGCCTGAAGCCACCTTCCTTGTGAGCCACTCAATGGCCACACAAGGGGGGATCAACTCAATTTTTGAGATGTTACATCACCTCCAAGAGGTGAATTGATTCCCCCCCCCCCCCTTGTGTGGCCATTGAGTGGTTCACAAGAGAGGTGACGTAAGGATATCAACCCAGTGGGGCTTACACCCTTGTAATAGGACTTGTATTCTCTGCGACATGGTATGCCATATAGTAAGGGCCCCACTTCAAGGGAATCCGTTTTTTGTAATTTGGCTTTGATTTTTATTTTTAGAATATTTTGATTAAAATTCATTTTATTTTGGTAAAAATCTTCTAGACATGTCACACAATCTTTTGCTCACTTTATTGTGAATATATTCTTTTGAACCCAACGAAAGTGATGCTGCCACGAGGGACTCAGAAATTGGTAAAGCGGTTTTACTACCTCTTGGTATTTATGGGGAAGATTTCAGAAGCGAGAGAACCAAGAAGAGAAGGACATATTTTGAAATGACTTTGGCACCAATTTATGATCGAAATAAATGTCTTGTCCAGGATTTGGTGTCCAAAATTGTGTCCATGACACCTAAGTACTTCACATGGAATAAAATTGACAGGAGTTAGATGAAATTACAAATTTTCACCCATTTTATTTCATATGACATCCCCTCTGCCCTGGACACCAAATCTTGGACAGGACATTTTTCATTTTCTTTTTCTATGCGATGTGTCAATTGTTCCTAGAATCCTACCAGAAAGTTATGTTGACTTTTCCCTCAATTTCAACCATGGTATTTCTATTTCATTTCTCTATTTTTCTTTCTTCCAAATTAACGACAACGTTGATTTTGTAATCCAATTACTGGAAATTTCCTTTTTTTTATTTGGGGACACTAGACGAAAATGATTATACGAATGAGCTAAATCCATTTCCTTTCCAATAGTGTTTTTGTTCTTTTTATTCATCATCCTTTCGACAATTAAATATCTGAGGAAAGAGACAGAAAGTAGCAGAGAAATCCAATAAAACAGTAGCAAGCCTACCGATTTTGACTGCCTTGGTATTCAAAACTTGAGAAGATTACGTCCTCAGGCATCAACTTTCTCCCACCACCACATCCGGCGTCCACTTTTCGGCATATGGGTTAAATCACATATGCGTGAGAATGCAGGAATTTGCTTGGTTTTATATTTGATATATATAGACAGACGTATTTGGGCACCACCACATCCACCCTTCTTACTTTTAAAAAACGAGTACTTCTTTTAAATAAATCCCAAGTATTTAGCTTATTGGAATTTTTTTTTTTTTTTTTTTTTTTTGAGGGCCTGAAATCCTCTATGCCACCCTCCTTGTGAACCACTCAATGGCCACACAAGGAGGGATCAACTCAGTTTTTGAGATGTCACATCAACTCCAAAAGGTGAATTGATTTCCCCCCTTGTATGGTCATTGAGTGGTTCACAAGGGGGGAGGCGTAGAGGATATCAGACCACACCCCTGTAATAGGACTTGTATCCTCTGCGACATGGTACGTCACATAGTAAGGGCCCCACTCTTAGGGAATCCGTTTTTTGTAATTTAGCTTTGATTTTTATTTTTTGAAATATTTTGATTAAAATTCATTTTATTTTGGTAAAAATCTTCTAGACATGTCACACAATCTTTTGCCCACTTTATTGTGAATATATTCTTTTGAACCCAACGAAAGTGATGATGCAAGAGAGATGGAGGAATTGGTAAAGCGGTTTTTCTATCTCGTGGCATTTATGGGGAAGATTTCAGAAGCGAGAGAACCAAGAAGAGATAGACAGATTTTGAAACGATTTTGGCACCAATTTATGATCGAAATGAAATGTTCTGCTCAGGATTTGGTGTCCAAGATTGTGTCCATGACATTTAGGTACTTCACATGGAATAAAATTGGCGGGAGTTAGATGAAATTACAAATTTCCACCCATTTTATTTCATATGACATCCCCTGTGCCCTGGACACCAAATCTTGGACAGGACATTTTCCATTTTCTCTTTCTATGCGATGTGTCAATTGTTCCTAGAATCCTACCAGAAAGTTATGTTGCCTTTTCCCTCAATTTCAACCATGTATTTCTATTTCATTTCTCTATTTTTTTTTCCTTCCAAATTAACGACAACGTTGATTTTGTAATCCAGTTACTAGAAATTTCATTTGTTTTTGGGGACACTAGATGAAAATGATTATACGAATGAGCTAAATCCATTTCCTTTCCAATGGTGTTTTTGTTCTTTTTATTCATCATCTTTTCGACAAACTGCTTTGGTATTCAAAACTTGAGAAGATCACGTCCTCAGGCATCAGCTTTCTCCCACCACCACATCCGGCGTCCACTTGGTCTTGTACCACCTCTGGTTGTCACTTGGCTTCTCCTGGATATTTGATTGTGGACTACCCCTTCTAATTTTGTTTTCCTTGGAAAACTACATACATATGAGGAAAATTGGGTTTGTGAGCCGTGATTTCTAATGGGCCTTATATCTGGGAAGTGCCCAAAGAAAAGACCATGAGTTGGTGTTGTACCAGACCTGGGTTCAAAACCCGTCCTCACCTACTTACCTAAAAAAACATAGACTATGATAGTGCCCCCCGGATTTCATGCACACAAAAGATGTGTGCATGGAATATGGTGTAGACACATCAGCACCGAAAATTCTTTTATGTGCACAAAATCCAGGCTCCTATGAGTGGAGTTAACACTATCATTTGCGGTTTTTTGGTAAAAAAAAAAAAGAAATTGTTTATTGTAGTATCAATTTTTATTTTTTTTTTTTGTTTTACCCCCCAAAGATGAGGTGTGCACATAAACTGATCATGATGTGTATTTGAATTTGGTGCCCTCCTATTGGCCGCCGTATACGACAAGTCAGCATGGTCTTTTTGTGACAAGCCTGAATTGAGTTGGGCCAAGTTCAGCTTGTTGACATCCCTGTGTATAGGTCCTCAAAGGCCACGGTTGCAACATGAGACACGTCAGGCCATATTAGGGGACTTGTATCCTCTGCGCCGAGAAATAAATGAGTCACCATGAGCCGAGACACAAAGGGGGTGGGCTCATTTATTCACCATTGCAGGATGTGAGTCCCATATTAGGCACTAGCTTAGGCACGTCAGACCTTCTTCTACAGGGAGCATTCTCATCCACTTGGAAAACCCAAATATAACATACAATCCTAATCTGACCCAGGATTTTGTCTATTTTGGACAAAGCGATTTCCACAGCCTAACAACTTAGAGACTTGTTAGTAGCAAGATTTTTTACTTATCCAAAAAAAAAAAAAAAAAAGATAGCAAGATCAAAAGAATATTTTAAAGAACCCAAAAATGAGTAATAGAAAATATGAACATCAAGAAAAATTCCGAGGCCATATGAACCACCACATCCATTGATAGATTTCCTTTCTCAAAAAACATACACATACATATGCCCGTGCTCAATTTTAGCTAACAGATGTTTGACAACTTATGTCTTTTTTGGTAAATTGTTTGACAACCTATCTACAAAGGTGTAAAATATCTCATCTCGATCCAACATGCTATACTTCCACACCGAAGTGCTTCCCAATTCTTCTAATGATTTTATGGCCACTAAGAAAGCTTCCAGTCTCTTATGTTCCCTCACATTTCAACCAAGCAAAAGCTGAGTTGTGACATGGCATGTGAGTATTCTTCTCTGGTGTTGGGAAGAAGAGTTTCAATCCCCTCATCGATTAGTTCTGCGGTACTGGTTTGTTGATTGGATTTGCAACCCCATTTTTTGTGCTAAAATATTGTCTCCTGTTATTATAATCCACCTGATGTGCTGAGAGTCCAATCATACCTCATAGCAATTTATTTCTCTTGATATTGGCATTCTCAGAACTTATCATGTCCTGTTAGAGAATAGTTTTATATTCCTATTAAGTTTTATAGAACTCTGTTGATTCTATTCCTTCGTTCAATAATGGGTCTATCATGGTCCATAACCGAAAGCCCGCAAATTATACCCATGTTTTCTCATTCAGTTTAATGGGACACATGTCGATCATCAGCATAACTCTTCCTCTTTGGTTTTTCACCACCAATGTTTCATGTGTCATCTTTGTAACGGCTGAATTTGAAAGCATGGACAACCATGTGTCGCTATTGCAATGGTTTACTTACAAGTGGGGTGAACAGGGATTTAAAATTCAAACCTGAAAAAAGCCCAAGTTTGGAGAGCTCAACCAAGCTTGAGCCAGCACCTCAATTGAGCCTGAGCTTGATCTTTGCGTGATGAACTTGAGCTGGGCTGGGCAGCGCAAAGCTCGGCTCATTAACACCCCTATGAAGATGGGGCTGATGTTGCCGATGAAGTGTGGAGACGGACGGTGGGGGCATGCATGAAGGAAGACAATGAGAGCTGAGAGATGAGAGCCAAAAGCCGAATAGGCTGTGTTGCACTGAAATAGTGACGTGCAAATTTTAGAGGTAGCAGGCCCCAGAAGATTCATCCTTGGATAACATTTCTGTTTCATCTGTCCACAACAGATGTGTTGCAAAATTGATGAGAGGAAATCTTCCACAGTTCAAACAGTTGAAATCTCTAGGGGTCAAACCACACCCAACTTTGTGGCTATGATTCAACCATTTGAATTGTAAAGGGATTTCAAAATGTAGACGATATCCTCTTAGAAATGATGGTGGTGTTTGAATTTACATCCAAGTTATAAGCTACAGGTAGTAATACGAGCGGAGGAGACGCAAGACTAGTATATGAAAACTAACAAAAGAAACAATATTTATATGACAATAAAACTAGACATGAGTAAAGCATACAATAGAGTAAAATGGAATTTTCCTAATAAAAATGATGGAAAAAAAATGGATTTTAACAATAGATGGATAAGGTAGATAAAAGAATGCATAATGTCAGTATCATAGAATATCTTAATAAATGGATCACCCACTGGTAGAATCACTCAAACTAGAGGGATTAGACAAGGCGAACTAATTTCACCATTACTTTTTCTCATATGCATGAAAGGTCTATCAACTAACCTTAGAAAATTAACAGACAGAAATAAAATAGAAGGAATAAAATTAAGAAGGATAAGCCCAGTATTATCTCACATATTATTTGTAGATGACTATTATATATTTACAAAAATAAGGAACGAAGATACTATATATATTAGAAAAAATTCTTGGAAAACTTTAGTAAAACATTGGGACAAACAATAAATTTTGAAAAATCAGAAATTATATTAACAAAAACATGCCTAACTGAATCAATAAGAGAATAACACATGCCTTAAACATTCAACAAGCACAAAACCCTAAAAAATATTCAAGCCTACCAACAAATATAAGAAGAAATAAAAGTAATTTGTTTGCTTACATTGAAGAGAAAGCAATAAGAAAAATCCAAGGAAGGAAAGAAAAAACACTCACACAAGCTAGAAAGGAAATACTATTGAAGGTAGTCATAAATGCACTACCATCCTATGCCATGTTGTGTTTCTTCCTCCCCAAAAAAATATGTAGTTTAGTATATTAAAAATGAAGAGCCTTTTGGTGAGACCAATAGAAGGGAAAAAAAAAAGATAAACTGGGTCAAATGGAAAACTTTAAAACAAAATAAAAAGAATGAGATGATGGGACATAGAGATTTACATGCCTTTAACAGGGCCCTACTTGCGAAACAAGCATGGAAAATACTAAAAATCATAAGTCATTATGGTCAAACTACTAAAATCTATATACTTCTCAAATACAGAATTCTTTAAATTAAAAATAACAAATAGCAATTCATGGGGATGGAAAAGTATCATAAAAAGGGAAGGAAATCATTATGAAAGGAATAAGATGGGAAGTAAGTAATAGGGAAAATATCAAATTTTGGGAAGACCCATGGATACCCACAATCAATGGATACAACATACTAACTAATAAACCAAAGGAGTATAATGTTGTAAAGGTAAAAGATGTAATCAATCAACAGATAAGGGAATGGGATATACAAAAAAAAAAAAAAAGCAAGAATACATCACAAATCAGGAAATAGAAGAAACTAAAAAGATATTTATATGTGAAAATGCACACCAAGATGAAATCATTTGGAGCATGGATAAGAAAGGAAACTAAATAGTAAAATTGGGATATTACATAGAAGTGTTAAGTAACACACATACGAATAATAGGAATAATAACAACATAAATAATAATAATAACGACACCAATACAAATAATAACAACAACGACATAAACAATAACAGTAACAACTTAACAAATAATAATATAACAAATATAAACATTGATAACAACTATAATAGTAATACCAACAATGGTTACTATAGTGACAATAATAATAATAATCATAATCATGACAATATCATAGAGGAAAATAGAGATGAGGAAGTAAGTAATAGTGACAACAGTACTAATAGTAACCTAACAAATAGTAACAACACATATAATAATAACAATAACAGTGAACATAACAACATCAACAATAATAATAATAGTAATACTAATAATGCATTCCTATGGAATAAAATGTGGAACTTAAATATTCCCCAAAAATCACGCCGGATATGCTCCGACCCTGTAAAGGAATAATCATAAATGAGAGGGAACAAAACAAAAGCGGAAAACAATTAGGACAAGTAATAGAAGTGGGTGTGAATCAAAAAGGAAAGGGAAGAATGGAGTTCGTTTAGAGCCTGAATCAGCACTCGAACAGTAAAAACCCTAATGGAGGAGGAAATACCGAATGCCCTTTAAATAGTCTCAATGAACCGAACCGGTTCAACTCCTTTGAACCCAACAATGGTCTGACTGTTATTTTTTTGCATAATCTAGTTCACAAATCACCCTCAAATGATAATAGCTCTGATTATACCCTAATGTGTAGAATGGACATAGACAACTCATCATAGAGTGAATTTACACCCTTCCAATTTAGAGTCTGGGAGAAGAAGAGAAAAATTTGCTCAAATGAAAAAATTAAAAGATCCAATGAACCAGCTATGAATTGTAGCTTGGCCTCGCTCAAAACAAGAAAAAGAAAAAGAAGCACTGCAAAAGAGAATCCAAGAAATCTAAAAAATAATAGGAACAGATCAAGCGGTGAAGGCAAAGGATCCGATACATCAAAATCAGGAGACAAGGTATGTGCATTAAGTTGGAGAATTTACATGGTATATGGAGAACCTCGGGTATGTTTATCTTTAAATTATGGTTCAAATTTTTTTTCAAATAAATTTAAATGGAAATTTAAATTAGAACAATCATGCAATGATGTATATATAGATACTTATGTGAAAAATGCATGTAGAATAGACATAATGATTAAAAAAATGAATAAACGAGTTCAGGTGGCTGTCCCTCAACAGCCCCAATGGGCCAGATGAGGATTATGGCTTGGAACTGTTATGGAATCGAGCAATCCCTGACAGTTTGAGAGCTTAAAAGTCAAATTAAATATAAAAAAAAACCCGGGTATAATTTTCCTATCGGAAATAAAATCTCAAAGTATTGATTTTAGAAGAAAAATAAAATTACAAAATATATGGAATAGCTACTGTATAAGTTCTTTAGGGCACTAATCTGGAAAAGAAATATAAATTGTATAATAATTGAATCATGTAATAGATATATTTTAACTAATATCACTGACCCAGAAAATACAATTAATTGACAATGTATGTTTGTAAATGGAGAACCCAACAAAGGAACTATAAAGTTTTTTCTAAAACAACTAGGATAATAAATGGACCACTTATCTGTTTAGGGGATTGGAACTGTACTTGGAATAAATATGATAAATCCGAAGGATTAAAAATATCAAGATGGGAAATAAGAGACGCCCAAAGAATGTTAGAAGAAGGAAGACTTATGGACCTAGGATTCTCAAGACCACCCTTTACATGAACAAAATTAGTAAATAACCAATTAATAAGGGGGAGGCTAGATAAAGGAATAGCAAACAACTTATGGAGAAGAATATACCCAAATGCTAGAGTGGAGAATCAAATACCAATAGGATCAGACCACGCACCAATCATCCTAACACTAAAACCAAAAGACAACTTTTACCGAGACCGTTTAGATTCAAATGGATGTGGACTCAATACGAAAGATGCAAGGAAGAAATAGAGAACAAATGGAACAGACCTTTTAATGGTACTAGTTAAAATAAAATTAAAAGAAATATCAAGAACCTCCCAAATGACTTGAGAAAATGGAATAGAGAAATATTTGAAAATATAAATGAAAAATTAAAAGAAAAACGGAAAACTCTAGAGAACTTACATAACCAAACGTTAAACTAGGCTAATTGGGAACAGATAAACATGATCAAAAAAGAAATAAACGAACTTAGCAAAAAAGAAAGAAATTTATTGGGCACAAAAATCAAGAATACAATGACTCAAATGGGGGATAGAAACTCTATATTTTTTCACCAAACTACAATAAATAGAAGGAACT